>MJUT01038264.1:853836-865264 GCA_002080005.1 Gigantidas platifrons | reverse complement strand
ATAGTAAACAATTAACTGGACTTGTGTGATGAAAATAACTAGTATAAGAATCGTATATAGTAAACAATTAACTGGACGTGTGTGATGAAAATAAATAGTATAAGAATCGTAATAGTAAACAATTAACTGGACTTGTGTGATGAAAATAACTAGTATAAGAATCGTAATAGTAAACAATTAACTGGACGTGTGTGATGAAAATAACTAGTATAAGAATCGTAATAGTAAACAATTAACTGGACTTGTGTGATGTAAATAAATAGTATAGGAATCGTAATAGTAAACAATTAACTGGACTTGTGTGATGAAAATAACTAGTATAAGAATCGTAATAGTAAACAAAAGTTTGATAAAAACGTAGTTATCTAATTTAGTGCACACGACACGTTTCTGGAATAACCTTCATCATACAAGCCGATAGTCAAGAGATTGGAAACATACTTAAATAACTTTAAAGTTATTAAGGGCAAGTAAAGCAAAGAACCTAAATAGAATAACCAAAACAGGTTACTTAGTCCTTGATTAGTAAATATATTAGAAGGATAGAGGAAAAGCAATATATGTGACAGTGTGCCAGTTGTACGATCGTATACTGACAGTTGAATATAGTAATGTGAAATAAGGATTTGTCAGTAATCAGTAATGAGAATCAAGATCACAAACGCCTCAACATGAAACCCTACTCTGGCTCTACCTAAAGCTCAATGCATGAAAAAGATGAAGATGAAGAAATCTTGGTTTGTGTTTTTTGAGTAAAAAGTAATACACGTACTAGTATGTCATCAACAATAAAAGCCAGAGAACAGACATGCCCTAAACACGTATGTTGATATAGGACACTGACAAAACAAAAATGGACAGTACAATGACATGGTAAAGGATTACTAGGTCAGAAGGTAGAATCTGCTGTTTTAAAGACCATTGCTCTAAAGATATTCCAAGGCCATTTTATATTACTACCTTTGTCATATTATACGTTATCAATTTCGAGATGTTATATATCCCGTTTTAAAGAGCAGTGGTTCTGTTAAACGATGAGGCGTCCACCGAACCGTTTAACAAAACCACTGCCCTTTAAAACGGGATATATAACATCTTGAGACTGATAACATTTTTATCTGAATGTTCTATTATTAATAAATATGTCCTTATTATAGGAAAAACATAAATAGGTGTATCTTTGGAGAAAGGTCACAGAGAGCGATTATTGATTTTCTGTGCCGTATGTGTGTCGTCTGCTACAATGGAAATGGAATACACAGCACAGGCAATAGGTGAGAGCGATTATTGATTTTTTCTGCCGTATGAAATGCACAGCACGGCTTCCATGAAGTGTTAGAAGTGAATTTTTAGCCAATCAAAATTCTACTTGCCACAAGAACATCAGATAATATGTGTTTGACGTTATTGGTTCTGTGTTGTAATGTCCGCTACGATGTCCGCATAAAAACGCCGTTCGGTTCGTCTTTGTCCACAGTTTGTAGGAGCGCTCATATCTTATTTATGTTATTTCTGTTTGTTGTGTATAGTGGTGTCCAACACGTATTGACTATATGAGTAACACGGCGGGTGTCTTATAAGAGACATGAATTGCTTGCCCTTCGGGAGCATCTGGGTTCATCCCGGTTTTTGGTGGGGTCCGTTTTGCTCATCTGTTTAGATTTCTCTGTTGTTTTTATATTTTGTTTGTTTTCGTTGTGTCTTAAGTGGCCCAATGTCGCCAGTATCTCTGGATTGTCCATTCTTGATTGTCCCATCGGTTTTCTCTAATGTTTATTTGTCTATGACTAAAAGGAACCCCCTAAGAGTAACACAGTTTCTACTTCGGGATAAAGATGGTGTGTATATGACTAGAGACATATAAAACAGGCAATGCCAATCCTTCCATATGATTAACCTCAGGTTTAAGAGAGTTTATGTTGTTCAATCTTATCTTTATTATTTTCGTTGAGCTCCGATCTACTAAATTCGACAAAAACAGGTTACCATCATGGTAACCTGTTTTTATACCATTATACCATTATAAAGGAAATCTGGTTAAAGTTATTATTTAGAAAATTCAAAAACTTAATTAAAGTACAGATTGGCGAGCTTTTAGACATGAATCATACATTTTTTTTTATAAATGGGTATGAGTAATACCAATGGACTATGCACTTTTAGCATATAATTGATACCTTAAACGATGGCCCTAGGCTGGAATTTAGACATGACGCCTTTCACACATTTGAAATTGGTCATGTAAAGACTATATACTTGAGAATAGTACATTCTATATAAAGTTTCCTTATGAATTTGCTGATTGATTACATAAATCGATGCCTCACAGGATGATTTATCCCTCTAATACCTCACAGAAATTACCTTCCAGCTAAATATGAGATCACAAGACCAATGGAATATATTTAATTATTTCTTTTGTATCGTCGTAGATGCAGTACAATGTCGTCGATTGATTGATTGATTTTTTTGACAATCAAATTTCTAAAATTGCAGTATGATTACAACGTTGACAACAGAGTGGAAAGATAACATTGTGAATTCTTAAATACAAAAGGGGAGGTAATGAGAAGCCATAATTCGAAGACATACAGACAGTACAGTGGCCAAAAGAAGAACACAAAATATTATCAAAATTTCATAAAAGAACAGTAAACAATGGAAAGTGAATACTCTATTCCGTCCGAGATATAAAAAATAAATAAAAGAAAATTGATTAAAACCAATATAATTTGAGAATGTTATTGGCCTATTGATGTAATGTACACTGATTGATGTGGGGATTTTGAAATAAGACTACACTGACTCATATTTTGACTCGTATTTGTCAAAGTATCACATTGAGACGTTTTTGAAGAATAAAAGCATAGTATATACTTTATATATATATTATCACCCTACATTGGTTATGATATTTATGTATACCCAATAGATCTTGGTGGCAGCTAATTGGCTGAGGCATGAACGTTTTGTCTGATATAACATGACATTTGTGGTTTGTAATAACGCTGTTGTAACTCTGAAATTGTGTTAAATACCACAATATATACATACATGACATTTAACTATTGTCCATAAAGTCCCACTGCCTATATATTTGACTAAAAATACAAACCCCATGGTTTTAATGATAAAATCATTTAAACTTGTTTAAAACATTTAAAAAAACACAATAAAATTGGTCTTTCAGCTCGCATTATTATATAATAACGAGGAAAGCAAGTTGCGAGAATTATTTCCTCCCAGACAATAATTCGCACGAAGTTTTCCGTATTCATACGATCTCTGTTGAACTTGAACGCTGCGCATGCGTACTGAGATTGTTGTCAATAAAAGAAACATGTCGGAATCTGGAAAGTGCAATGTTTACATTTTAACGATGAAAATAAATCGTACATTGTGGCTGATAGAAGTTATAATTTTATTCCGTAGGTGAATACATCGAAGGAAATATATATTTATTCCCTGTTTATTTATAGTTGGCACCACACAAGCATTCGGCAGACTCCCTAAATTTGCCAACAATTAATCAGTCGCCATCTTTTGAAGCAGCATCCTGGAATTGAGAATGCAGCTCATTAAAAAACGGCCGTTTCTTAGACAGTGGGACTTTAACAAAGAAACAGATGTGAGGGTGGTATCGAATATCATTGGTAGGGGATATAATGAAAAACATTAATAGGATTAATTGTTGATTTACCGTCTGCAAGATATCTTTCATCTCTAGATACTTTATTTTGCATATTTGTAGCTTCAATATATACTTCTATTTTAATTGCATATCGAATTTTTGTCTCATAGAGTTTTATATAGTATTCTCTTTCGAATTCTAGTATTTAAGTTTGCTCCTTTATCAAATTACAGTTATTATCTTTGGGGAGCGCCGTGGTTGTGTTCGTATGGTTGTTGGATTTACAACTACCTGCGCAATTAGTGCCTATCACTAATGTTGTGAGTTCGAATCCCGCTGATGGCGAGGTGTACTCGATGCAACATTATGTGATAAAGCTTGTCCGTCACGCATGTCAGTGGTTTTTATTGGGTACTCCAGTTTCCGCCACCAACAAAACTAACCGCAACGATATATACCCATTACATATATAGTGTGGTGGTACAAGACTATGTATCAGGTCGAGCCTGTTGTGTGAAGCAGTATCACTACGAGTCGCGATAGCGACGAGTTGTGATGCGGTTAGTTCACGCAACAGGCAAGACCTGATACATAATATTGTACCAACACACTATTTATGTAATAAGTTTATCTAACATTTCAATAAAAACAAATTTTAAACAAATAACAAGGATCGAATTAATATTTACAACCCTTTTTTTACAATACTCGCAGAAAGATTACTTTTTGTGAATGACATCACGTTATTTATTGACATTCTTTCACCAATGTCGAATTACTGTTCAATCACTTTCATTGTCACTGTACAATCTGACAACGCTTTTAAAAAAGAAATGTTGACCTTACAGTTGCCGGGAATATTGATACTATGTCTTTACGTTGCCTACATTGATGTGGTTTTCGCCGGATTCCAATGAAATGACGTCATGACAAAGGAGTTCGGCAGTGAACGTCTCGTGCAACGTCGCGCCATTCTTTTATCACCACAGTGTGGTGATACAACATCTTGTATCAGACACCTTGTATCAGACAGGTTACTTTCGTTAATTTCAAAGGAAAACGTACATAATGTTAGATAAAACTGAAATTTTGTTGAAAGTGACGTTAGTTAAACGCTATAACCCTTTATCTTTGAGAGTTGTTAATTTTTATCGTCTATCTTGCGTTTTCAAGTCCCAGAAAGAATGTTGCGTGTTGTGTGTTTTACCTTCTTCTGTCCATTTTATTCTTCACCTGATTTTGGCCTATTTTACCTAATCTGACCATTTATTGTCAATGAATTTACTTTGTTTTGGAAAATTTGCATTTTCAACATAACGTTTTTTATGATTGACACCTTCTACTCGTAGAGTTTTGTCTCTGCTTCTGATCTTCTCATTATGTTTGATAATTGACTCTGTTTCATATTCTGCTTTACCCTCAGTACAGTCACTCTTATTATCATTACTTGTCTGACTACTGTTCTTCTTTTTCGTCTCCTTCACTGGTCCCATTCAGACCTTACACACATTTATTTGCTTTGTGACCTGACGTATTGCACTGTCTAAATGTTCACTCATTTTGAGCACTCATTTCGCCATTGGCATTGCTGCAGATATTTAGTGGCGTTAAACTCCATAACTCTAACCCTGCAGACATTTATTACATTTAAATGCTTGCTTCCAAGGATCAACTTGATCTTTGTGTATAATTGTGGGAAAGCAATTGTCAGTTTTACAGATCTTTGCAGGGATCTCCCTTGATTGTCACATATGAATATTATATCATCTGTATGAAAATGTGTCAGCTATTAATTCTGAGTCCTCTGTAGAAGGTGTGTATCACATACATTAGCTATGTTTCTAGAAATATGTATTTCTGTCCATCATCTGCATATCAAGGGATATCTTTCACTCTTATCCGGTAGTGCTTTGATTTTTCTCTTGGTGTTGCTTTTGGATTCTTGTGAGAACTGTATCAGCATATTTCTGATGTTTGTTATTCTGTTCTCGTTAAGCACGTTTTTATCATCTTCATTACCTGGATAGATTCGCTATATCTCCTTTCTCTCTGTTATATACCTTATGTGACTGTCTAGTACCAGCTAATCCATCAATGGCTTTGTAAATTTTATTGTGTTATAAATTATTGGAGTTTTGGTTTGTGACTACCATAAACGTCTATCTGAAGTATGAATACAGGTTTTACACCATTTTTCTCTTCATATTTCAAATATTTCTACCAAGATGTGAATAAAACTTGCTGCCAATACAGAGTTAACATTTTGACGCAACCTGTATCTAGGAAACCTACTGAATATACCTAAATGGAATACTGGGATTACTGACCCTACGATAAAGAATTAATATTCAGTTTAAATTTAATTAATTTCATGTACCTTTTGATATTCTGTCCAATTAAATGTTCTCGTTACAAATTACAACCGACAGCCCGACAACTCGGACTACTGTCTCCTTACAGATAAAATTTGATTTTTTTTCTATACTGGTAATTAAGAAAATATTTATCTCCCTATCAAACAGACTGAAACCAGTTTACACTGACTGTATTCTTGTTTATTTTATGTAATTGTTTTAATGAGATGATACGATTGCATATTTAGATGCCTGAATAGAAAAATTAATGTTTTTACAAAAATTCCAAGATATCCAAGATCTGAGGTGTAACAAATTTGTATTCAATTACAAAAATATGCAGTAGTGATCTATTTCTTGGGTTCGATGTTTGAAATTTCAAGTTTGACTTAAAAGAGCACTTTAACATAGCTAATATAGTATCGTTATGACATGCAGTTTCAACTTATTCATGTCATGAGTGACGTCGCGTCTAGATTATAATGCCAAAACTTCAACAGTGCTGGAGGTATATAGCCTTTACGTTTTTATGATAATAACGAATCCCTAATGTGTTGACGCCACTTTACACACCCTTCGATATTTGGACAGTATTAATAGTACCATAAGCCACTTATATCTAAGCTACTTCACAAAATATATAGAGTTAATACCTACAAATCAGACTATGATAAGCGAATAATAATCGTTACCGAGATTTATCCTGATAACTCAAATACACCGCTAGCTCGAACTAAAATATTAGGACTGTTCGACTTCGATTTGAACTCAACAAGGTTTCATTTTTTTTTAATTTCATTTAAAAACATAATAATAATTATTACAATGCTGTCTCCACGGCGTTTGTTTTATTTCTCAATTCTGTTCCAGTCATGTTTGAGAATACTAAGAATTGAATGTGACTGATGATGAGCATAAATCTTTTTTTTTAACTTTAGCAGTACAATAAATAATGCAGTTGGTTTCAAATAAAACGTTTTTAAGCACTGATAAATGTGTCCTCGTGTTTTTACAATATTACACAGTAACAGTCACGAGTGGTTTTATCAAACATATTCTGAATGAAGTACAACGTAAGTGAATTTAAGAAGTCTACAATTTATTTCACGCTATATGGCTATAATTCATTTGTAAATGTATCCATTTAAAATAGGTGGTAAATCGTTCTATATGTGTGTCATATATATTGCAGGGTTTTAAAATGTATTATAAAGACAATATTACCCATTGTCTTCCATGTGTATTCTCATAATGAACATATATATACATTGTAATTCCAAACGGTGGCAAGAAATTGTCTTGATCAGCATTTGTATCGTGCAAAACAGTATTATATTTTCTTCACAGAAACATTAATAAAATGTCATTGATGTAATTTGACAGTTAGATTTAAACTATATAAGGCAATATCACACAACTTATATAGACTTTTTAATTCCTGTATATTTTACCTATGATAAGGAAGTGTCTGGATTAAGTTTGACAACAGACTCTTTGTACCCAATCAAATCCTAAGTAAATCCTTCCGACTTAACCAGTATTTACAGTAAGGTGTGATAATCCCTCAGTGCGACATATCGATCTATCTTCTACAGAAACTGAACATGCAGAACATACACAGAGGAGATTACAACAATAAAGAATTACGTATTCCATTGTGGAAAACATATTCGTAGTATGTAAAACTGCAATAAATGAGTATACAAATGCTTTGTGTGTCCCTTTGTTATTTGTCTCTTTTTGGTCTTTTGTTTCACTGGTGTTATTTTGTTTGCTTACCCGTAATGTGTTTGTTTGAAGTGTTCACTCATATTGGTATTTTATAATCTGTCTTTCAATGACAGTAGAAACATAAAAGAGAACGTAGTCTAAGGTGTGTTAAACGAGATTTACCATTTTATTCAAAGACGATGGTTTAAATCCAGTTTTGTGTAGAAATATTTTCTTTTATTCACTTGATATTCTTTCTGATTTGGTATTTCACTGATCTATCTGGACTTTGGTTGCATGTATTGTTTTGTCATATTGGTATTTTATGCATCCAAACATTTTAGTATATTACAAGTCATCTCAATATTAACCATTTTGAAAGATATATTTAGAAATTAATAAATACCAATACCGTAATCATATATAATGCATCATAGGTGATCTTAGCCGATTTTGACTATCCTGTTTAGGCCCTTTGGTTTTATTGCTCCCAAACTCCCAAAAATTATTTGGCTTTCCAATCTTTAGATTTTGAGCGTACATGATGAAGGTTATTCCAGAAACACGGCGTGCAAACTCTATTTGATATCTACGTTTTAACAAGTTTTAAGATCAATAATCAAAATAATATATACAGATTAATACATGGGCATTTCCATATTGGCATCGTTATCATCCCGAGACCCCTATATTGGCCCGAGACGCAGTCGAGGGCCAATATGGGTCGAGGGATGATAATCAGGCCAATATGGAAATGCCCATGTATTAAACTATTTATTACCTACTTCCGACACCTAGAAAAGAGATACCCATATTGGCCTGAGACGAAGTCGAGGTCCATATTGGCCCGGGCCAATATGGGCCTCGATATGGAAATGATTTTGTAGTAATCCAATAACCGGTTATTTTCCCGGTGTGTGAAAATGTGGACAGTTTACTTCCGGTCATATTGGTCATACAAAAATGCCTTTATTTTAACTAAGTATGTAATAAAATATTATATGCTAAAAGCGAACTAGATGGTGCTAAATGTTCGTTGAAGTGTATATTTTGGTAATATAAATATCATGTTTAATGTGTTTGTTGTTTGTATTGCTCAGCCCATTGTTGTGTACAATGTACTTTGCATTTAATAAAGACTATATTTTGTATGCTGATTAACTTGTGACGTCATTACTTTTCATCCGTACGTCAGCAATAAACGACTGTGGCCATTTACTCTACAAACATGTTATGTATTAAACATTCAAACTATTTCTTGATTTGTTAGGAATTATAAAACACTTATCTGTCGATGACTTCGTGATCAAGTTTTTTCCCCTCATCGTTCAGAACAAATAAACATACTACATCTTTCAACACACATATGTGCGTATTATTTTTATCTTTGATTGTTGTATATGAAAAGTTTTGAAGATACCAAAGGAGTAATCAGAAGCCGTAAATCAAAGCAGGACAGGACAAAAAATTACACAGAAAACTAAAGATCGAGCAACATGTACCCCACTAATAACCGGGGTAAACTCATGTGCTCTGGAAGGGTAAACAGTTCCTGCTCCACGCGTGGCACCCGTCGTGCTATGTAATTCTTAATGTGGTCTTTCATGACCTGAAAGGAGCAAATCTACTCACCATATTGTTCTTTCCTGTGTGTGCATGCCATGTATATGGGGTGTTCCTATCCCAGTTTATTTAAGAGACTGATATTATCAACAATGTTTTAGCATGGCACTCTTGTCCACAGACATAAGTTATAGATGTAGACATTTCGACGTCATGGAATTGTTATATGTAACACTGGCATTGGGATATAGGGCTTCATGAATAGTAGTATACATTGAGTAGCAAATACTATGACGTCCGGAACACATTATTATTTCCGTTATTTGTAAGTGCAAGCCTTTGTTCATGTGTTTTGCTAATCCACTGTGTTTGTATTTGTGTTGTTTTGCGTCAGGAGCGTACCTGACATGGCTACATTTGTATGTTGTAACCTTCCAGACAAATTCTGGAGTTACGAAGAATAGAAAAACGATTGAAGACCCAAAGTGGTAATCAGAAGTGGAAAATCTAAGTAGGACAGAAAATACAATGACCACAGGAAAAGGGACAAAAAGGCAAACTATGTTTTACAAAACACTACACAGAAAACTAAAGATAGAAACACTGTGACACGAACTCCACAAAACAGTAGGGTAAGTTAAAGGACTTCCGGAAGGGTAAGTTAAAGGACTTCCGGAAGGGTAAGTTAAAGGACTTCTGGAAGGGTAAGTTAAAGGACTTCTGGAAGGGTAAGTTAAAGCACTTCTGGGAGGGTAAGTTAAAGGACTTCTGGAAGGGTAAGTTAAAGGACTTCTGGAAGGGTAAGCTAAAGGACTTCTGGAAGGGTAAGTTAAAGGACGTCCGGAAGGGTAAGTTAAAGGACTTCCGGAAGGGTAAGTTAAAGGACTTCTGGAAGGGTAAGTTAAAGGACTTCTGGAAGGGTAAGTTAAAGGACTTCTGGGAGGGTAAGTTAAAGGACTTCTGGGAGGGTAACTTAACGGACTTCTGGGAGGGTAAGTTAAATGATTTCTGTGAGGGTAGGTTAAAGGACTTCTGGAAGGGTAAGTTAAAGGACTTCTGGGAGGGTAAGTTAAAGGACTTCTGGGAGGATAAGTAAAAGGACTTCTGGGAGGGTAAGTTAAAGGACTTTTGGGAGGGTAAGTTAAAGGACTTCTGGGAGGGTAAGTTAAAGGACTTCTGGGAGGGTAAGTTAAAGAACTTCTGGGAGGGTAAGCAGTTTCTGCTCCACCAATGACAACCGTCATTTCACTACTAAATGGCACGATCATTAAGTGATGTATAAATCATGTTGGACAACGCTATATATATATATACGTAATTAACTACAAATAGAATTTAAAACAAAAACTGTTTACCAAACAAATGGGAATAAAAACGAGACGAATGATAAGAAACACACACAACTTATGTATTGAAATATGTAAAAAAAAAAATGTAAAGAATGTAAAATAAGCTAACGAGAGTAGGATTGTGCACTCGCTTTTTTATATCAAATGCGGATGTAGAAATGATGCATTATTAATGAGTGCAATTGTAGACGTTGCATTCAATGCAGACCACACATTAATACGTTGGACATGTTAAACATTAAACTCAAATATTGGCACAATGTCTTCATTATCATCACATCAAAGGATATTAACACAGTAATGAGCCATGCCCCATTTCATTTATTTTTACAGCCTGAACTACTGTTTTAAGATGGATGGGGGTGAGTGCTTACATACATGCGAATTTTTTGTATTAACCTTTTTAATTTTGTTTCTAAATTGAAATCTGTTATCATTTGGTAAAAAATAATTTTTGAACTGTGGTTTTTTAATGATTGAAAGGTCGTTTGTAACGGTATCAGGTTAACATTACAAAGAAACGTGATGATTGGCAACGATAACATTTTCGTAAACAAAGCAAAAAATGCCTTTGTACTTATTACTCTTAACAAATAAGGATACATTCAGTATTTCAGTATTATATAACATCTGTATGGGACCGACCATAACCTGCAAGTGGGGGGGGTTATGGTTTTTTTTTTTTCGTTCAGAATTTTTTTTTCGGACAGCACGAGAGTTCGAATATTTATTATATTTGTCGCGCGAAGCACGAAATTTTTTTTCTCCAGATTTTAACATTAGGTTATATGACAAAAACTCTAAATCAGATTTTTTTTTTT
>MJUT01038264.1:841109-853777 GCA_002080005.1 Gigantidas platifrons | reverse complement strand
ACCCCCCCCCCCCCCCACCACTTCAAGTTAAATGGTCGTTCCCTAATTATGTGCTATCTCATAACAAAATGACTATGTACATTGTATTACCATTTTATATAAAATTAGCATACAAACCTATTACAACAACTTACATTGGTAAATGTATAAAGATTTAATGTCAGTTTTTCTACTCCTTCTTTATCGTAATGTCATGTCATATTAGTATGATTCACGGTTTGTACAGGTAGTTGTTGATCCAACTACCATACGATCATAACCACGACGGCCCCCAATTAGTCAAGAATTGACAAATACTTTGTGATCATGTTCGGCAACATATGTCCACGTCCACTATGGCCACTTGTTACCATGAATCCTTGACAAACTAAGGTTGTATGTAGTTTACTGGATTAACAGACATATTTTATTGGATGCTTCAGTATATAAGAAGATCCAATCATAAATGTATTTAGGGTGTACATATAAAAAGATTTCGGAATGTTCAAATTATGTAAAAAGATTAAAGTTGTTATCATATTTGAAATAGTTTTAGCTTTAAAATGATACCTAATTGTTAAATCCACCCCATCTCTTTTACTTTTTTTTATTTAAGTAATTTCATTCGTTAATAAATGTGACACATCGCACGAATATTTACAGAAATAATTCCAACTACAAAGGAATTTCCTCAACTAGGTTTTTCAGGGTTCGTGAACCCATGTGAACATAATAACCATGACAACAGTAATACAGCGGTATAACATTCCTGGAGCTAGTGTTTCCTACTTCTCTCATGCCATTTTGCTAACTCATCCTCAAAAAGATTATATGCCGTGTGATCACCTGACCATGACACGAGGTTTACTTAATTTCTGCAAGAGATAGACCTCCATCTACATGCATCAGTAACTATAGCATTTTGAACGGTGTTTTCATATCAATATGGTAATAAAATGAGAATACCACACTGTTGAAACAGTTCCAAAATCCAATACACAGAAGCAAAATTGATACCTCTACCACACAAATACATGACCGATCACTGTCCTGGATTGATACAGGCACTTCGATAAAAAGTGACGGCGTTAACTAGTTTTATGGAGGAGAAACCACCCCTCTGTACGGCGTGAAAATAAGGGGAAATCATCAATTACAAGGGAAACGGATGCCATAGCATATATTAGATGTTTACGTTTTTATTGACTGAAGACAAGTATTACTGGGCGAAATTGATTGGTCTATATACAATTGAACGGGAAGACTTGTGTAAGTTTGATATAAGTATTTCAGACATTCTGCACAAAGTGAATGCATAAACCATAGTCCACTATGCATATTTATGTACGTCACACCACTCCCCCATTTATTGATTGTTTTGTCTTTTTATAAACCTAGATGAAAGACAAAGTATTAATTTAGAAAAGTATGTTTGAAGTGTCTCACTCAATATTCTTTAATATGACAGGGTTACGATATATGTCAATAATGCATATTGTACTATTACAGACGCATTTAGGTATATGCTGACGTAATAAATTGAATTATTTAAAAATAAGCATTTGATTGTTAAAGGGGCGGTGCATTTTGTATCTGTTATATATAGATTTAATATCAATTTTGTTTAAATATACATGTGTATAATAAAAAAAAAATCATAATGAATGCTGCTATATTTGGAATAAAATAGGTTTATCACTATTTACAGCTTTCATGCAATGTCTTCTATGGTGATAATTCAAAATATAAATAGACAAATAAGTAAATGCATAAAAAATGAGAAGTGTCAAATGTTCTTGTCTGAACTTTAACACCCTTGTAAGCTTTTATAAAAATGCATTATAATATCTAGTTTTTTATTGATTGTTTTATATGTACATAATTTTTGTATTGTCCAATTTTCAAGAAGCCGGTTGGAATAAGTTAAACTGGTGGAACCCCGCCACTTTTTAGTAACTATTTGAAGATAACAAACGGATAACCAGAAGTTGATATTCGAAGAAGGACAGACAGTACGATGGCCAAAATCAACATGACCAAAGTATTCTTATAAATTGACTCTGATATTATACTGTTTTTGTCTTTTTGAATGGAAGCCAAACTATGCAGGGTTGTTTTTATGGTATGTTTACATATGTATTGCCATTGGAGATCCAGCTATCAAGAGGGTAGGGTTTGGATCCCATTTACAGGTTTAATCCCGCCATAATTGTGTGCTCGTCCCAAGACAGGACCTGGATTTCTAACGTCATATGTCGTGTGGTAGTCATGTTTGTGTTCAGTGAGTTATGGTGATAGGTGATTGTTCCTTTTATTAATATTCGTGAAATTGTTGACAATCACTGTTTAACTTTCTTTTCATATTATATATCGATGTGTATTGGTGCAAGTCGAATTTAGTGTCCTGTCGTCATCATACTCTTGTTAACCGGAAGTTCCTGTTACCACATATTGAGAAAGCTAACATTGGTTCACCTTTCATAATCTACTGATAAGAATATCTATTGTATTGTTATTTAGAAATCATATTTGTAGATTTCCACATTTCTCCATTCGAGTTCAATACCTTTTTCAACTTTGACGTGTATTTGTCGATGAGGATGGGAAACGAACATCTTTACTGAAAGACTAACATTGTTATCGCTCTACAGTATTCCTTTGAAGACAATCATGATTCATTGTTATCAACCCTAGGTAAAAATGTATATTGATTTCTTAAGATTTATCATGGAGTAAGTGCAGTTTTTTTTTATTGAAAGTTCCATCAAAGGCCTGTCAATTTCAAAAAAGCCATTTTATTCTTGGAGGAACTTTGATATCCTGTTACCATTGTAAAGCATAAGAAATATAAACTTGATCTGCTACAGTGTGAGTGAAAAACAAAGAAGCAGCGTTTACCGGTTTAAATTGAAGAGTTTAAATCATCTTTATCTGTAAGCTATACATGTAAACCGTCTAACACCCACTATACGCACGAATTATGCTCATTATTGAAATCTGTGATAAAAAAAAATGTTTATTGCAAATTCACGTGCATCATTGTTCTTTATTGCCAAGTTTGTTCGTTTTTTCCGTTAGTGTACAACCCTTTTTCTGACTATCAACTGTCCTTTTCAACTTTACTGTGTCCAATAGTTTTGAAAATTCAAGATTGGTTTGTTTCACCAACAATAAATATACTTATTATGTCATTATAATTAAAAAGATTTTGAGTCTAGATTCCGGTTAAAGATCGATGTTAAGAAAGGTACAATTTACAAACAATTTTGTCGGTTAATGAGTGCATTCAAACCCAACGTATTACAACTGGGCGTAATATATGATTCATATCTTTTATGCAGTATTCAGTTTTTCTTGATTGAGATTTTTGCCAATAAATCGGGTCAATAACAAGTCATTTTCTCTCCAAATTAACATTTTGTTTGAAACTCATTTTTGCATTGAAACTGTACATAGTATGGCGTATATTAGTCTAGCATGCTTTAGAAAGTATACTGAGTAGACCGGCTTAATTATAACGCACATACAAAGGTTAGGTAGATGTCAATTTGCGCGTCAATTCACTCATAAAAAGTGTCTTAATATTTACCAATTCTCACGAGGTCGCCCAAGTCGATAATATATTTCTTGTATTCTTGATTTTAGATTGGAATCTCTTCTCATTGTTTGATCGGGTATCAGCTGAGGAGAGAAACGATTGACAATGAATATATCTTATATAGGCAATTCCGTCACGTATTGAATGATGCTTTACAGTTAATTTAAAACATAGTCGTCCTACGTTTTGGGGGAGACATATCATAGTATCCATCCATTGAATAAATGTTACAATGTCTCCTCCTTGTATGAATAATACCGACTGTCTTGTGGTCATTCTGGTAAGCTTATAAGTATATAGCATTTTCAAGTTCAATGATAATTGTTGAGGAATATTAGAAATACCAATAGTGCTTGTTCAAGATTTTAAACGTTAATGCGTACCTTAAGCATTATTCTAACATGACGTCCTTCATTGGCTATATAAATAATACAGTGATAAAACTCACGATATATTTTAATTCGCTCATGCGTATTGACGAACAAATTACAAACATAATTCCCTAGTGAATTTATGTATTCATACAGCACTGTGGTGCATAATAAACATAAAAATGCCCGTATTGTTTTTATCTATATTCTTCCGGAATAAATACTGAAGACAACCATCAATGGACTTTGACTTTTGAAATTTAACATCTTCCGGAAGTCGTTTACAAGGAACGCTGATGACATTGAAAGACATGGTTACTGATTTATTTTTAAGATTTTGTGAGCATTTTACTTGTTTAAGTTGCTAAATTCAAAATGCCATTAAATTGGAAAATATCAGTAACTTCATAGCATCACAGTCTATTTATACATAAAAGAAAAACAACTGTAAACTGTAAAACATGAAGGTTAGTGAATTTTGTTATGAATTGCATTTCCATTACCGACTTCCACTTCAAAAAATAAGTTAGATTTTTCCTACTAGAATCGAAATAATTCATGGAAGCCAGAGTTTGTATCACGTTTTAACATGGGTAACATTATTTTCGTTGCATTTTATCCCTCGCTTACGCTCGGGATAAAATTTGTACGAAAATAATGTTACCCATGTTAAAACTGTATACAAACTCTGGCTTCCATGAATTATTTCTTAAGCATAAAATGTAAGTTCGCTGTTATCGAATATCGAGAATTGTTTCCTTCTTGCAGAAATACCTGGATAACACACGACTCGAATGAATACAAAACCAGTCGCACTGAATTACGAATAATTCGAAATCTAAATCATATAATCTATTGTAAATCGGCACGTAAATACAATGTTTCGATCATTTAATCAAATATGCCATAATGACGTACGTATCATAGTGTCTCCAGTTGTGCAAACAGACAAAGAGTTTTCAAAAAGATACCTGCACTCTGTAGTGCCAATTGATTATTTTTTCATGACTTCCTGTTAGCATTTATTTTTTTTCAAAAGAAAGAAAGTTTTTTTAGATTCCAAAATAACCTTTTTTTCCCTTCAGAAGTCTTAGAGTGAGATACTAGTAATCATTAAAAACTAAAAATACTCATTTACCGTTACATTCATGTGTGTTTAAGTGCAGCATTAGATAGTCTCTCATGTTCATTAACATCAGTATCCTTTCCTATTAATATATATTGCATAAATTATCACATATATAAGTACAGTTGAACCTCATGATACTGAACTCTGATAATATAAACCGATTGCATAGTTAACTCGAATAATAAAAATAGTCCGTTTGAGATTTTTTTTTTTTTTTTCACTAATTAAATTTGCCCGTATACCTCGAATACTCCGATAAATTGAACTAAAAAAAGTAAACCCCTACAACTTGAACACAGATATTTGAATGTACAGTAAATTTACCTTTTATACCATGAGATCATTTTAAATTAGCCTGTTTCTTGAAAATATACATCAATTATTAAAATGTGTTCTCAGGAAGCGACAATTTTACATGTTTTTCCGCCGAGTCAGAATTTTATATTATTTTTCACACCAAGCAAATATCAGATTATGTTTTATACATAAGAAAGATCACAATATTTTATTTTAAAATGTATCCTAAATTTCCCGTTGGAATCTACAGCGTCAGAAAACTTATGTTTTGCATCTTTTTTCTGTAACATTTGGGAATTGAAAATAAAAAAGAAACATTGTTTCTATCCATGTTAACTATAACAATACCCGAATACCTTTGGAATCAATCATTTTATTACTAAGAGTTTGGAATGTTTTTTTTTTTCGAAAACTTTCCTTGTATGAAGTAAAACAAAAACAAAATTTTTGACCACAAAATCAAATTATCAATATTTTGTTTACATTATTTAAATACCACATATTTCAATAATTTGTTGAAGTAACGTAGTAAATTTAATCTTTACCAAAGTCGAGAGGTTAAAAAGTTTGTTGGTCACAAGATCAAACACCATAACACATCAATCAAATGGGTATTAGAGAACCATTAGGGGTTTGGGAAATATGTAGTTATTCCTTAACCCGTTACATCAAAAAATATCTCCATGTTGTCCAATCTAAATTGGTCTATGGTATGTCACACGCCCGAGTGTACATGATGAAGGCTATTTCAGAAATGAATCGCGCGCACTAAGTTATATACCTATCACCAGGTTGATACCTCTGCTATTGGACTATTTGTCCCCGAGGGTATCATCCACCCAGTATACAGTGCTTCAGCACTGACATGGTTTATTACATGTATTTACATATTTTTGAAATGTACATTCCCTAATAATTATTATTAAGCTAAGATTCTCCTTCCTGAGACATAGATGACCTTCACAGATTTTAGATACCGGTATCCTATTTTTGGCTCTTTGGTTTTCTGGGTCCCAAAGAATTATAAATTTATTTGGTTTTCAACCTTTTGACTTTGAGCGTACCTGGTGAAAGTTATTCAAGATGCGTGCCGTGTGCACTAAGAACAGTTGAAGATACCAAAGGGAGGTAATCAGAATTTGTATACCGTATATCGAAGAAGAACAGACAACACAATAGCCAAAAGAAAAAGTACAAAAGGACAAACAACGATCAACAATACATACATATACAACTAAAGATCGAGTAACACGAACCCCACTAAAAACCGGGGGATGAACTCAGGTGTTCCGGAAGGGTAAGCAGTTCCTGCTCCACTAAATGAGACATCTACGTTTTACAACTGTTAAAAACAATGGTAAGATGGAAAATAAAGTAAAATAGCTGAAATAATTAGTATGAGCCTCTTCCTTGTATAAATATATATATATTAAATATTTATTAAAAAGAAAATTTATTTCATACCAAAATTTCTTCAAATGCCAAGCCCAAATGACATGTTGTAAAACATGGAGTGGAGTCGGGAGTCTTTTTTGGAGTCAGGTTTGGAGTGGAGTTTGGAGTTAGTTTTGGGGTGGAGTTTGGAGTCATTATTGAAGTCGATTTTAAATTCAATATTGCCCATATATAACAATACAAAACAGACACCAGATAGAAGTAATGAATTAAAAATAGTTGGTGGTCGTCTCTCCTCAGATCTAACATAGATGATTGAATATATTGTTGTTATTTAGATTTGGAAGGCGTCTTACCTATATAGGTAATTGCGCCTTGTACCTATATCCTAATATATTCACATGAATATAAATATTTTAATTATATTTATGAAGCAATTTAATCCTTTGCTTTGAAAATTCAAAGTATAATGAATATATCAGATCAATATTGACAAGTGATTCAGTAAAAAAGTACCATGATGGAGGTACATGGTACCATTGAGAAAGTTTTAATGTCCTGTGTCCAGATTGTTAGATCATATTGTTATTTTATTTCAAATTATGTGTAATAAGGAAATCAACCAACCATGATCATGAGTTTAACTGTCTCAGTCTGGACAGGGAGAATAACCTTTGTATGTCAGTGCATTTAGTATCTAACAGATTTATGACCCTTAATTAAGATTTTTTTTTTTGTGTTGTGAGATATGATTAGTGTGTTGATTTCTGTTTTTTTTAACTACTGTAATCAGCAGTTGGAAATTGATATGATAAGAGTTAACTCTTGAAAAAGACAATTATAGAATATTTTCATTGACATATGCATATGAATATCTGTGTTGATATACAAATGTATCATACTACATGTAATAAAAGTTAAATATTTGTACATTGATGATCCACTAGAAGGAAGTGGGCAATAAAAACAAATGTGTCTGATAAAAAAGAGTGAATGACCCCGTAACTTGAACTTCACAGTAAGGAAGACATCTAAAATTGTTAAGTATGGTCACTCCTGATTTTGTTTATATCAGGATTTTTTAAAACCTGCTTTGATTAAGCATTATGAAGTAAAAAGACGTTTTCAAACGAACCCCTGTGGATTTTTCCTTAACTTAATATGTGGATGGTTATTGGCCTCAAAAACAAGGAAAATTTATCAAGGATTTTATTATTTTATTCTCAGTACCCCTTAATGGTCTAAAGAACACATATACCGGGTATCTTTAGGTTTTGTCTTCTCCTTGCATAATTCCTGAATTCTCTCCTTTGTTGACTGAGATTTTCTTCTATATTCAGAGTCTGAGGTGTTGTTATTTCCATGCGCAAGAATGTTTATCCTTTTCTCTTTTCCAGTGAAGTAGTATTGCATAAAGATCTGATCAAGAACAACACCAGCGTTATTCTCCAACACAATTACAATTCTATGCAAAGAATTACAAGACCCATTTTTATACTTTCTTCGTACTACTTTCAATTTTTCTCCATTTTTAGAGTTACAACATACATATAAGTTTCCATCAACATATATATTACTGGTCCCTGTCCCTGTTTGTTGCCATTTACCCATACCATCACACAGAGCGTTTTTCCAATGACCTATTGTTTTAATGCTGTATACAAATGAAGAGTTTTTGGCAATGCCAAGAGGAATGTTTCTTGCTAGTTGGGTCTCTGATAAAGTACGAAACAGTAGTTCCACTGCATCTTTGGTAAGAATACCTTTGTCTAGCGGTTTAAAGATCGGCAGTAATGGATCCTCATCATAAAAAGTAGCGAACTCATCATTGGTTTCATTTGTCTCTGGTGAATGTCGAAGTGTGTCATCATTTTGAACATCATCAAAGTTGTCCATATTTGTAACCAAATGTGTTTGACTCTGAGTAAAAGTACTACTAAGTGTTGGTTCAAATGGATCAGGGAGACTACTTTCCGAATCGCTGTTGCAATCAGGCAAACCCATATCGTTTTGCCCTATAAATAAATTCCTTTTAACTTCTGTTATCCTTTTAGGAGATGCAGTCATAACTGTATCAGCAGGTGGGCTTGTCATAGATTTACTTTCTGAGCAATCAGCTGATTGGGCAACTCTTCTCTGTTTTGGTACCTTGAGCGGACTAAAGTCATCATCCTCACTGGTATCAGAAATTACTATGAAAGCAGAAGGGTGTTTCCCTTTAGGTGACCTTTTTGGCGTTTTTCGGATAGCTGGTTGGCTTTTTATATCAAAACTCTGCAAATTTCGATAGGGGAATCCAACATACTTGGTTTAATTCTACTTGAACCAGGATGCCCGTCTTCCCACTCTTGGTCACTGTGTCCTTTTAATAAAAAAAAAGCAAATAATCAATTAAAAGAGTAAAGGTTTCATATTCATCACAATCATTATGGTTAATTGCTATATACCGGTATGCTCTCCCGGAGCCTTAATTTGGACAATACGATTATTATTCTTATTTATATTATTGAAAATGACCTAAATAATTGTAGCTAATGCATTAGGAATTATTAATCTTATCTCATTTTTTAGCTCACCTTGCCAAAGGCAATGTGAGCTTTTGCCATCACTTGGCGTCCGTCGTCTGTCGTCCGTTAACTTTTCACATTTTAATCTTCTCTTCTGAAACCCGCCAAATGAAGTGAAACTTTGTAGAAAGTATCTATGGCAGGTCTTCTCTAAAATTGCTAATTTTGTCCCGATCTATTAACAAACATGGCCGCCATAGGCAATTCTTCTTTCTAATTGGCCGATTTTTAAAAATCTTCTCCTGTGAAACTGCATGGCCAAATAAATTGAAACATGGCAGAGAGCATCTATGACAGATCCTCTATAAAGATTGCTCATTTCGTCACGATCCGTTAACAAACATGGCCGCCACAGGAAATTCTTGTTACTGATTGATTGATTAAAAAAAATCTTCTCTAAAACTGCTTGGCGAAATGAATTGAAACTTGGTAGGAAGCATCCTTGGAAGATCCTCTATAGAGATTGCTCATTTAGTTTCGATCCGTTAACAAACATGGCCGCGACAGACAATTCTTGTTTCTGATTCGTTGATTTCTAAAAAAAAAATCTTCCCTGAAACGCTCAGCCAAATGAATCAAAACTTGGTAGGAAGCATCATTGGAAGGTGCTATGCACACCTGTATAAAGCTTTCTTATTAAGTTCCGATCCGTTAACAAACATGGCCTCCACAGGCAATTCTTGTTTATGATTGGTTGATTTCTAATAAAATCGTCTCCTCTGAAACCGCTTTTCCAAATGAATCGAAACTTGGAAGGTCCTTTATAAAGATTGTTAATTTATTCCGATCCGTTAACAAACATGGCCGACACAGGTAATTCTTGTTTCTGGTTGGTTTATTTAAAAAAAAACTTATCTGAAACCACTTGGCCAAATGAATCAAAACTTGGTAGGAAGCATCATTGGAAGGTTATCTATAAAGATTGCTCATTTAGTTCCGATCCGTTTATAAACATGGCCGCCACAGGCCATTCTTGTTTTTAATCGGTCGATTTCTAAAAATCTTCTTCTCTGTAACTGCTAAGCCACATGAACCGAAACTTGGTGGATTAAGTTTCCTCAAAGCAGAACGAAAGGTGAGCGACACAGGCTCAGCCTACTGAGCCTCTAATTTATATTTTAATATATCACCATTGGCGGATTTAGAGGGGACATGAAGGGCATGCCCCCTCTAAAAGTGACAAAATGTATCATTTTTTACTTTAATTTTCCGTTCATCCTAACTAAGAAACCCAATTTTTTTCTTTGTTCACGTCCCCTCCCCCCGAACTTAACGTTGTCGTTCAACCGTAAGATTGAGATCAAGGACAAAAGTCAACAACCAGACTGACATGTACACCTCACTGTATACCTAATAACATTGACCTACCGTGCAAAGGGACAGAGAAACAGTGCTAAACCAAAAAACTTAACATAGTCAGTCAGTCACTGGAGGGTGAAATGTAGGTGAAGGGTCGCCGCTGCCGAAAAAGCAATACCTGTGTCTCGCTTTTTGCATTGCAGGCTCGACAAAAAATAGGGCATATAATGGGACATTAGATGATACCCCACCACGTACCGCATATTTTCAGTCTTCAAACGGCCATAACTTTTGAAACAATCATCCGATCAAACTGAAATTCGACATTGATTTGTATTATATGGTACTAAACAACTGTGTAAAGTGTGAAAACCCCCTTAATCTGTTAATGTCTGTAAACCATTGAGGGACGGACGGACGGACATTCAACTGTAGAATATTTCGGAGGGTATCACATAATTCCTCACCACTTAGTGTGGTGGGGTATAAAAACCTTACAGATAAAGGGGAAGTAGAAATTCTCCACAGGGTACACAAGTGATTACCGGTAAATACCTATCGGGGTAAGGTTTAAATATCTTATAAGTATATCAAGCTTTTCTCAAGTTTATTGGATTTTGCTCTAAACTTTCAAGTGTAGTTCATTTATCAATTACAATTTTTTTACTTTTTGATATTTAATCTTCACCTTTTTATGCATTTAATTAATATCAAAGAAATCATGAAATTAGATTAGTTATAAATATTCTACCCTAGGAATGTTAACTTCATTGAAAAATAATCAATACATGTGAAATAGTAGAAGAAACATTGATTTTTACCATATTTGGTCAAACGATGGTTTGTGCCCCAATCTGATTAAAATCATATTCTCATCTTGCTCCCGTTTTCTGATATGTCGCTGCGTGAGATCTGACGAAACGCCGTAGATATCCTCGTGTCAGTGAATGAATTGACCAATCAGATTGCCGCTTTTAGAATCTTGAAAGTAATTACGGAAATCTGATTGGTCAATTCACTCATTGACCCTAGGTCACTGACAACGAGGATGTCTACGGCGTTTCGTCAGATCTCACGCAGCGACATATCAGAAAACGGGAGCAAGATGAGAATATGATTTTAATCAGATTGGTTTGTGCCCGTGTCTGATAGTTTTTTATTGTAATGATACGAGTCTGTTGTAAGGTGTGATTAGGAAGACCCAAATCGACCATTATGTACTTAAATTAACATACCTTCAGTGATATCTTCTCTGTCAAACTTTTCTTTCACAACGTCTGCAAAACTTCTTTTAAGGAAATGTTTTTTTTTACATTTTTCAAGACTTTTATTTTGATTTTGCACTGCTGATGTTTGAAGTATAGCTTTGAAAGTAGAAACGAGTAGGGTCAGTTACATTTGAAATGTTGGTCAGACAGAAACCGTTTTCATCACCCACTTTGACTTATGGTGACACTTTATTACTCTTTTTTCAAAAGTGAAAAACCTTGCTGAGAATGTTTTGTATCACAGGAAATACATGTCATAGATTATCTTTGATGCTTTAGGAATTGAAATATGACAGTGATGTTCCTGTCATTGTTGTCAAAAAGATTACAAATGTGTTATGAACTGCATGCATCTGTCAATTTATCTTTAAAAATCTAAATACATATACATGTACAACAATAATAAAATATTAAAAATATTGAGTTAAATGGAAATTTTTTGTATGTATGACAATTGTCCAATCACTTCATTGATACACATCTGTCAACAACTTTTTATATCCTTTATTCTCCACATTTTATTTTTGATTTAGATTACATCATCTTGCATGGAAGCGAGAGCAAAAATATTATATAGTCTGTTACATCTCCATTTGAAGAAAATGTTTTGTTTATTTAATCTATATGATATTGAATTACATGTATTATTAATTAGAAGTTCAATGCAAGTAATATGATAATTTCAAACCCAAGATTGAGTAAGCAACTGAAGAATAAGTCTCTTTGGAGAAACTGCACCAAAATGTGATTTTGGGGGGGGGGGGG
>MJUT01038264.1:778052-819751 GCA_002080005.1 Gigantidas platifrons | reverse complement strand
TTTAAAAAAAAAAAAAAAAAAAAAAGTGTCGAAATGCTGACTCATTGAAAACAATTGGGTCGTTATTATATAAAATCAGTCATTAGTGTCTAATTAAATAGACTGGTATTGAGACATATCCAAATCATCATCTAATCTATTTCAAGCTGTCAATTAGCACTGCTCATGCAAAATGCCCCATTGAAAAAATATTATATTTTAATTTATTACTATTTTGACGCACGTGTTCCGTAACAATCGATTATCTTTACAATATATTTTATTTGTTATTTAATAATAATGAAGTAACGACGTCTACTTGCATGGTTAGGTAGACCTACAAGTTACCTGGTAATGTTATATTAAAGGTGACTATTTGATGTTTATTTGTTTTGTTTTTTTCCTGGTGCCAATATATATATATAAATTCACACGTCAAGAAATTACTTATAAATATCATAGCAAATTTGTGAGAATTTTTTTTTTTTTTTTAATATATATTATGACACCTTATAAACGTATTAAAGGCCTAAGAAAAAGTTCAAAGAAATCGTAATGAGAGAGTACAACTACAAATGAATCGTTTCAATTTGATAAAATGCCATGTTTAACACTTTATATAGACAGCTCATTGATTAAAAACTCGGAAGACTGAGAGAATATTTGGATTGACATAGACAGCAAGACGGCAACTTGTTAATATGTGGATTAACATTACTGGGAGAAAACATCACACGCTGCCTCTGTTGTCATGATTGGTACGGATATTTACCTGATAAAAGGTGTAAACTAAACAATAAATTATAAACAGTATTTGTGTATTTATTGAAAAACGAAAGCTTACTTGATCTCCTTCCTTATTATACATCTGACAGAACTTATAGGAGATATTGGTCGAGTGAAAGAATGTGAAATTTTCGCTGGTAATATAGTAGTATTTGTGGAAATAAACAACCGAAAATGACATAGTAAATATATAACTGATTCCTATACTTAGTAACCGCCACCCTTAAGCCTAAGCATCGTTTTAATGTACTTATTTTAAGTGCTTGCCCACCTTTAAAAAGTGGGGCGTCATCTGGGTTACAAACACAATTTTACAGTCTTAAATTGCTTATTTTTACAATGATTCATTTATAAGCCTGCATTCATTCTGTGCACGAAAAACTGAAGAGTTTAAATAAACTACATTGTATTTCATACCCTGAAAATATACATACAAGCTCATGTTTAATGCTCCTGATTAACCCTTTTGTTGGTGTTCGTGCTATGGGAAATTTTGTTATTTCATTCGTGTTTTTTTTTTTTATTATCCGTGTAGTTCCTCGGTCTAAAATCTCTTCGAACATGTCTTATTAATATTCGTTATACGGACACATCTCTGTACAATATACATCTAGTGGCATGACAATTTACTGTGTCGAAGTTGTAATTGTAAAATTTACTTCACGCGTTCACTCAATATCATCAAATGCGTAAATGTAAAATTTACTGTGCGTTCACTCGTTTTCATCACAGTTGTAAAATTTACTCTGCATTCATTCGTTTTCATCACAGTTGTAAAATTTACTCTGCGTCCATTCGTTTTCATCACAGTTGTAAAATTTACTCTGCATTCATTCTTTTTCATCACAGTTGTAAAATTTACTCTGCATTCATTCGTTTTCATCACAGTTGTAAAATTTAATTTGCGTTCATTCGGGTTCATCAAAACTGTAAATGTAAAATTGTGTGCGTTCACTTGGTTTATCAAAGATCTAAATACACTCGGTTCAGCACAACTGTAAATGTAAAATTTACCGTTCTTCGTTTTATCGAAACTTGAAAAGTGAAATTTCCTCTGTAAAAAGATTATAATATGCATTTGTGGTTCCAGTTTTGTTTTGAAATCAAAATTTGGGTGCACCAATGAAGAGTAACTTGATTGAAATATATGTTTTAAAACTAAATGCAATAATTACATCGACAAGGAATGTCTTTACTGGTCAGGAGTCGAATCAAATTTTTTATAGACATTTGACCAACTTTTCATAGGCAAATTTTGGGGGTTATTTATACGGAAATAGAATTGGGAAACTGTATTTCATGATAACCAGGTAAACATAATACTACTTTATCAAACCTGTAAATAGTGTTAGCCTTTTTTAATTGTCATGTGCAACCTCTGACATAATCTTCAACTTGTTGAAGGTACTTAGAAGTAGAATATCTACAGGAAATGATATTGACACCACCACAAAACAGAAACAATCATATTTACCAATGATAATCACATTATTAGTTAAATCTAACGTCTAGAAAACTTGGAAAAAAGTGAGTGACGCCAAATGAGCAATTTTTCAGCCATATTATCGCGAGAACAAGTTATAGTGATGAGTTGAGGATGATGATGTTTGCTTTGTACTAGACCGACAATCTTAGTTGGAGTTTTATAATTCTAGCTCACAAAAAATACATGTCCGCGGGTAGATATGTTGCTCCACTCAGACACATTATCCTGATTCCAAGCCAACAAACATGTTCTTTTACTCCTTAATACAGCAAATACAAATTGTATAGTCTTTAGTTTGACCCGACTTAGGAATGAACTCGCAATCAACCGCACGCACACAAGGAGAGCACATTAACCATTATATCACCGATGATGTCTAAGTTGAAAATGAAAAATATCTTTAAAACAATTACTGTCTTGTAAAATCGTTAATTCATGAGTGTTAAGCACAATATCCCTAACCCTATACTGTGCAAAAAATATTTTTGAATCTGATCCAAGTATTTGCGTCAAGATTCATTTAAGCATCGTAATTTATTGCCAAGGACTACATTATTTCAATGAATACTGTATGAAACACTACGATTGCCTGCTCTACTAGATTCTGGTATTACCAAGTACGGGTTTTACGAGAGTACCTATTATCCAGTTAGATAAAATACCACTTGTTATTTATAGAAAATTATATGAAAAAGTTTGTTGACAGGATACCAAGAAAGAAGAAAATCATCTTCCCGAGGCATTGTGTCCACAAAGTATTGTGGGCTCGCGGAGAATAGTGTTTTTAATTTTTTTATTTTAGATATGAATATGGAACATCTCAATATATAGATAATTCACCACACATGGGTGATGTAATGGTAAGTGTGCTCTCCTCCAGTACGGTAGATTGTGGGTCCAATCCTCGGGTAAAACCAAGATTGTAAAATTGGTGTTCGCTGATTCTCCGCTAAGCACGTTGCATGAATGTGTAAGAGGATAAACTGGTTGGCTCGAAATCAGGATAATGTGCCCGAGTGGAGTGACATATCTACACGTGGATTATTGTTTCAGTTGGCGATCACTACAAAACTCTAAACTACCGGTATTAAAGTGGGTTGGTCTATGTTACAAAACAGAATTCATGGAGAAATATCACTGTACCGTGTAATGTAATTGTTGATGGTTTGGTTGGTTTATGGTGCTTAACGCCACTTTCAACAATATTCCAGTTATATCGTGGCGGTCAGTTTTATTGATGTCGCAAATCACTGACAAATTTTATCACATACATAGTTGTAATGTTGTACACCTAGCCCTGATCGAAATTCGAACTCACTACATCAGTGGTGATAGGCACTGATTGCATAGGTTGTAAATCCAACTACCATACGATCACGGCCACAAGGGCCTCTTGTATTTGTTGAAATCTTGCACGTTTTTTTAGTCGTTTTATTAAAAAAATATTTTCAATCTTAGGTATGCTTGCTATGATTGCTCAGCATATTGTATTGATCCAAGGAACACATATTAAATAAACAACGGAAAAAGTAGTCCGTCGAAACAAAAAGTCTGAGAGGTTGATGAAAAGTTCAAACTTTTATTTGGTATGTCTCTTAACCCAACTTTAAAGATTGTATAGAGTGTCAAGTACCCGTTATATGGAGTATCGACGTATTAATCCTACGTTCAATACAACAGATTTAATAACATGTATTTATCTATAAGTGCATTCAAGATATGTGATAAAAAGTTTTATTATTTTGATAAATGAAGTCAGTATAGATCACTACCTATAAGTAGTAAATCCCCCACCTTGATTCTAATCTTCAAATCATTAGCTTTGTCACACCAGTTGTAGTTTTTATTTCTTTGTGGTTGATTTTAGAAAACCACAAATATTTTCATCTTTATTTAAGAAAAACCACAGAAACAGATGTTTTACTTGAACGTATGAGTCTCGAAACCCTTTAAAGAAAGAATTGAATACGGGAAACTTTTTTTTTTAAAAGAAAACTATCAAAGCCGGCTCCGGTGTATAATAATAAACACGCCACGACATAGTTGAAATATTGGTAAAGTTGACGTTAAACACGAATTAATCAATCATACAGTAATAAATAAATTCAATAATTTCGCCATGAGATCTAATATATTATCAGATGAGGCTTATAATTCACTTTAAAAAAAAAATGATAAAAAATAAATCAAAATTACTTTTAGAACAGGACAAGATCAATTCTAATTTGGTGGTAAATGTTAATTACTAGGAAAGGATATGGATAATGACAGACTATCAAATTTTTGCACATAGAAATAAATTAAAGTAAAGGAACATTAATTTCATTGCTGTTCTTCATTTCACAGTCACAGGAGGGTCTTCAAAAAGCACATACCCTAAAATGAATGTCAAACGGTGACAAGCCTGAAGTTGAGCGTTACTCACATACCCTACAATGAGAGTCGAACAGCTCCAAGCCTGAAGTTGAGCGTTACTCACATACCCTACAATGAGAGTAGAACAGCTCCAAGCCTGAAGTTGAGCATTACTCACATACCCTACACTGAGAGTCGAACAGCTAGTTCCAAGCCTGAAGTTGAGCGTTACTCACATACCCTACAATGAGAGTCGAACAGCTCCAAGCCTGAAGTTGAGCGTTACTCACATACCCTACAATGAGAGTCGAACATCTCTAAGCCTGAAGTTGAGCGTTACTCACATACCCTACAAAGAGAGTCGAACAGCTCCAAGCCTGAATTTGATCGTTACTCGCATACCCTACAATGAGAGTCGAACATCTCCAAGCCTGAAGTTGAGCGTTACTCACATACCCTACAATGAGAGTCGAACATCTTCAAGCCTGAAGTTGAGCTGTGCACCACTTTACTTAATACGACCGAATTACAAGCAAATAAACTGAACGATTAGATGTGGTATGTTAATTTATCATTCATGTCTAACTTGTCTTTTTTTTAACCAAAATATCCCTCAAATCAGGATCTACAAAAAATGTCTTGAATCTAAATCAATCCATTTGTATTCTTTTGTTGACACAATTGTACATTTTCACATTATTGTCATATAAAAAATATATTTTAAACAATTTAGGATTAAGAATAAAATTCAAATGTAATTTACTATACGTCACTTTAGCAATAAGTGTCAATATAAAAATATGTAAAGGCAATTTCAAAATATTTGTTTTTCTCAACAAAATGTTCATGTGAATTGTTTTAATGAACTATCTAAAGGCATATCGAATGACAAACCGATTAAGGGAATTGACCACTCGAAACTTAAGTGGGCGTTTTAGCCTTTTAATGTATCAATTGAGAGTTAAAATGTTTCCCACGAAACTTTTCAACTGCTTCTCGTACTAAATAATATTTTAATTGAAATAAATTCTTCCAAAACATTTAAGAAAATTTTGAAGATATCATAAGGGGAAGTCAGAAGCCATAATTCGATTGATTGATTGATTATTTATGTTTTAACGCCACTTTCAGCAATATTTCATCTATATCATGGTGACCAGTTTTAGTGGTGGAAGAAGCCAAAGTACCCGGAGAGAACCACTGACCATGGGCAAGTAACTGGTAAACTTTATCACTTACGGTTGCGAGTCGAGTGCAGCCTGTTTTTGTAATTTACAAAGCTGGGCGCGAACCCACGCCGTATTGGTGATAGGCTTGTATGAGCTGTTTGGTAATCCAACTATCTAACTCATTAAGCCACCCGGGCCATTTCTGAAGAAGGACAGACAATACAATGACCAAAAGAAAAAAGGATTAAAAAGAAAAAACAATTGTGGACAAAACACTATACTGTAAACTAATAACGTACTAAAAGACGGGAGGTGAACAGTCAGTGCCGGTCTTAGATAAAGAGAGGCCCTAGGCTAATCGACTTGTGAGGCCCCTGCCAATTCCACACCTTCACGACTGGAGGAAGATGAAAAGTTTGCTTAATCAATTTCCATAAAGGCTAGGATAATGAGGGGTGTTTAAAATTCTGCAATAGTCTGTAATGGAGTGCAACTGTGTAAGGAAAATTACTGAAGGGTTGTTTAGAAAGTACAGTACGTTATGACAGCATAAATGTGAAAGTCCAATAACAGTGTTAAAAATATTATACACCTTGGTTGGAGGCCCCTTAAATTATGAGGCCCTAGACTTCAGCCTATCGAGCCTACAGGTAAATCCGGCACTAGGTGAACTCAGGTGTTCCGGAAGTGTAAGCAGTTCCTGTATTACTATTGTAACTATTCTGACGTAAATCATACAACATAGAACTGATCAATTAGCTGAATAAAGCTATAACGTAGATTATGCAAATAACATTTTTTTTTCTACATTAGGTGGCTTTTGTGGGTTTCATATTTTGTCATATTCGACCCTATCATCTATCAGTCCGTGTTAGAGTGATATAGTTGAACTTACTCAATCTATTGGACTACTGTTTTATTTTCGTATACCAAACACTGGTACTCGTTATATACTTTATCTATTCAGCTTTACTTTATAAAAAAAAAATTACAAAATCCTAATATAGTTGTTTACCATTAGGGACGAAATAATGAAATAATTATACGATGTCATGACACCAATGTAAGTTTGAATGCCATATTTTACTAAACTAAACATCACATGCATTTTAGTAATAGATAACCTTAGCTGATTTTTGGCTATCGTGGCTTTGGCTTTCGTATTCCCAAAGACCTTGAATCATTTGGCTTTCCAATCTTTTGACCTTGAACGTACACGATGAAGGTTACAAAACCGCGTCGTGCGCATTAAATTAGATATCTACGTTTTTATTCCAGTTAGATGTATATACCTTTACAATTATTCCATGTGAAATAGTATAATTGACTAATGTTGATAAAGATCTATGCTATCAGGATCGAGAGGCTATCAAAATGAAGTCATCATGTCAAAACATTTGCTAATTTTATAACTTTGTTTTTAATATTAGTCCCTATATTTGACTAATCAATGAAGCACTATGTTACTCAGAATTATAAATAGAGCTATAACAATGGAAAGCTATTTTAAAAATGTAATTTGAAAAATAGCAGAGACTAAACACACTGTTCTCTGTACTCGTTCGTTCTGCTTGTTAAATTGTATCGAGAGAAAAAAATAACATTTTTATAAAACCACAGGAGAGGTTACGCGACCTTTCCATAATACCTATTTGTTAAGCTCATTCAATAAGATGTTAATGTATATAAATGTTTGTTAATGACAAAACCTAACACCACACGACTTTACACGGTCCAACAGACTTCACGCAAGTGATATCAAACGCATAACCCCACAGATCAGTATAGAATTACATATCTTTTTAAAAGCCTTAATCCTACAGTAATGTATTGAATGTATCTATTGTTGTTTGCTGGAACGGTAAAGTATAGATAAAAATAATATTTTCATCGACGAGATAATAACGGGTTTAGATTAATGTAGGGTCGTGCAGAACAATCGTATATGGCCGACTCTCTGGGTGTTCTACTAACATACCCGCAGTGATTTTGACATTTTACTTTGTGACTTTACATGATATGGCAGAAATTAACCTAGAGGTACTTTACGGCATGGAAGATCTATTGAATTGTAACTCTGTGATAGAACATTATCAATAGAGAGGAACTTATTCGATCAAACTTCAAATGGTCTTGTATTCAAATAATGCTATATATCTAATTTCATCCTGCAATATTGTGATTTTTGAGTACTAAAAAGGGGTAGAATAATCTTTTAATCGGTTACATCATACGCGGACGTGATATAAGACACCCTTGAAAAACCATTAGAATAATGCTCTTTTCAGATAATATGGCACTTGTTTTGGACTTTTTGTCATTGAGAGATCAATACAATATAGGTATTTTATAGGTAGATATAAAATTGATTTGCATTAGCTGCCAACCAGGTCAGAAAATTTACGTATCTTGTTTATCTGATGATAGTTCATGTAATAGAAACGTTGATATCTGATGAAGTGCGCACGACGCGTTTCTAGAATTACCATCACTAGGTACGCTGAAAGTCAAAATAATGGAAAACCGAATAATTTAAAGGTCTTTGGGAACATGTAAATCAAAGGGCCTAAACAGGATAGCCAATATTTGCCATGGTTATTTATGCTTGAGGACGTAAGTGAAAATATAAATTACATAGGTTCCAATAGTATCAGGAATATATCTGTTGATGAAACTTACTCTAAACTCAAATTAATTCACATTTGTTGAAGCTATGCGAAGTAAGAGTTGTCAGACACAACACAGGCATTAGGAATTACTGACATAGCGCAATAATCACTGAACATGTTAAAAGTACATAATGTATATTTATATACATGTAAATGAAATACTAATTTTAGAAAATAATGCAATAATATGAGTTCCACAAAAAAAAAGTCAATATAAGAACATCAGAATCCGGAAAAGAAATACATGTACTAACGAATCACAACATCATAGGTGAAACAAGCATGAAACCATTAAACTCTAAACTAACATTATTTAACATTTGTTGAAACTATAGGACGTAAGAGTTGAAAGACACAACATAAGCTTTAAGAGGTATTGACATAGAAGGGTTAGGGTTATGGTGTTTAGCACCACTTTCAACAATATTTCAATTATATCGTTATATATATACAGATTAATACATGGGCATTTCCATATTGGCCTGGTTATCATCCTGAGACCCCCATATTGGCCCGAGACGCAGTCGAGCGCCAATATGGGTCGAGGGATGATAACCAGGCCAATATGGAAATGCCCATGTATTAAACTATTTATTACATACTTCCGACATCTGGAAAAGAGACACCCATATTGGCCTGAGACGAAGTCGAGGCCCATATTGGCCCGGGCCAATATCGGCCTCGATATGGAAATGATCTTGTAGTAATCCAATAACCGGTTATTTTCCAGAGGTGTGAACATATGGACAGTTTACTTCCGGTCATATTGGTCATACAAAAATGCCTTTATTTTAACTAAGTATGTAATAAATATGAATATGGATAACCTCAATATATATATAATTGACATCTTCTGTTGTGTAATGGTAAGCGTGTTCGCCTTGAATGTGGTAGATGGTTTGGTTCGGTTTGTTTGATTGTGTTTAACGCCACTTTCAACAACATTTAAGTTATATCGTGGCTGTCATTTTTATTGGTAAAGGAAACCGGAGTACCCGGAGGAAACCACTGACCTGCCGCAAGTCACTGACAAACTTTATCACATAATGTTGTATCGAGTACAATATTAGAGGTGATAGGCACTGATTACATAATACAAATACCATACGATCATGACGATGACGACCACCTGACAAGTACCAGAACAAATAGTGACCATGCTAAAAGTATATAATATGCAAATTAACCATTGTTTTCGTATTATGTTTTCTGATGTCCTTGAATACCATATAACGTGTACAATGTAAGTGATGTCTAAGGGCATCTGCTTTCTTTTATAGAACTAGAATTATATATATGACAACTTTGCGTCACGAAGCATGAATATATATATATATATATATATACATATATATTATAGTTCAATAATTAGGACTCCGTGTACGTTACAATGATGCTCACTCAGTTATGTATGAGGGTCAGCAGTTTACTCACACGTGGACATTTACATAACCGTATCATTTCACTAAGAGGTGCTTGAGCCCACAATGCTAGTTTAACACAATCACATATTATTGAATGTACCAAGCCAGGAGAGAGAGGGGTCGTGTATTTATGTTAGGTATTTCTGTGATTTTCCTGTTGGATTTTGGAATTATCTCGACAGTGTGGCTTTTCATTTTATTAGTATTTAAATACAAGTGAAAATTGCAGACCCCTCATCCATTTCGAGAACCGTTGTTTAAGTAGATATGATAAATATGACGACTTTGATATACAACCTTCGTTGTCTTCAGGACAATCCAGATTCCACAGCCAATGCTAGCATGTTTATTATCTAGAGCTTGTAAAACAGATTGCTACTCATGTATGACAAATTACTCTACCAAGGTTTACGGGAAACCTATTTTTAACTATATTAACTTTGTGTTCTTCACCATAAACAGGTTAGTTTCATGTCCTAACTGATTTGGAGATACATCCCGATTTAAAACTTAACTATGAGATATACAATGTGTAATATTATAATTAGTGAGTGTATAGAACTGTAATTCAATAATAGGTCTTCCGACTAAGGCAATACACAAGCTGGTTTGTTCAGCAAAAAAAAAACAGACTTATGTCTGAGATATTTTGAGAAATCGCATGTTGATAACAATTTCGGATTTTTTGTGAGCTGATAAAATGTACATAGTATTGTACTACTCTTTTTTATACTTGTATTTGTCTTGACGTATATCTTGTTATCAAAGTTAAACATTTTAGAACCTCTCGTAACCTTTTGTTATGTATGTTTTGTAGATCGTTGTTTGTCCTTTTGTACTTTTTCTTTTGACTATTGTGTTGATTGTTCTTCTTCGATATACGGATTCTGATTGCACCTTTGTATCTTCAAATTCTTCTTAAGAAATATCTAAGATGGCATATGACTGCAATTGGCCATGAGTAAAACTCCCGACGACTCGGGGTATATAAATCATCAGAATCCAGGAATTTGATATCATATACCCTGTCTAGAACCTGAATACCATAAAATGATTGACCGATGTTGGTACATTTTGGATCTATAACTGGATTTTATAACTGGTAATTAAACAATAATCTACCAAATACTGGTATATACTGTATCTAGTGGATTGTACAACCAATGAAAGAGCGATGATCCAAAAAGCAAGTACATTCTGCATGAAGTGGATTTAAGATCATTATGTATCTTGAATCCATCAGTTTTATGTGGCAAAGTTAATTTTCCTTTTGTACTTCATTTTTTTCTTTCAGTCGCCAACCATCCAGAATAGCAAGTTCATAACCGCTCATCGCGAAATATGTTAGCAGAGATCACAATTCGTTGAGTTGATCGAGCGTTGTCTTATAATAGGAGACGCCCGCGTATCGAATCCGAACGGTGATATTACATTTACGGAAATAAAGTAATGACGCCAAACTAATTAAGAAATATATCATGAAAACCAGAATGTGTTGGGAGTTTTAACATGGATTGGCGGATATGAGTATTTTATCTCGAATCAGAAGCGAGGGATAAAATTTACTAATATCCGCCAATCCATGTTAAAACTCAAAACACATTCTGGCTTCCATGATTTATTTCGAATCTGATATGTCTAAGAGTTCAAATACGGTAATATACTTTGATTGGAAGACGGTAATTTATATTTACGTGTGCGGAAAATGTCGCACACAATTTATGCTGCCAATGGAAAAGTCAGTCACATTCACCGGCGCATGTGCTAATGAAATTATACCGAATGGATAACTCGATCGCTCGTTTGTTAACAAAGCGAAAGAATGAGTGCATGTTAGAATAATGTACAATTTTCAGAACAGGAACACTGGTAAGATATCATGTTGTTAATTAAGATATCTCCATTAAGGCATGACTCCCCAGGTTAGGGGGCGTAACAGGTACCCACCTCTACCTACGTTTATTAGAGCCGTACTAGGTTTACCACCATCCACATCGTACTGGGTTTACCACCATCCAGATCGTACTAGGTTTACCACCATCCACATCGTACTAGGTTTACCACCATCCACATCGTACTGAGTTCGTGAACATTTTTTTAGCTTATTTTGTAGAGTGTTAACTTTCAATGCGAAATGTCAAGGGATCGAATCCCATCGAGGGTATACTGCATTTTTAGGAGATAAAATATGCTCTACTATCACATGCTAAAGATATGGGTCGTGGTTCATATATGTTGTATCTAATAATAAAAGATTATCTCAAAATTACATTCAACAAACGAACACACACAAAAACCGTTGTAATAAAAACGATGCACAATTTCTTCTCACTATAATATATACAAACAATGAATCAATTTTACATAAAACATTTTTTATAAATACTGTATATTTTAATACATTGTTTTCTTTGAAATATGAAACAGGGAATATGTTACAACAATCTATATATGTCAAACATTATTGTAAAGTTGACTATTATGGACAAAAAAATATAAACCTTTTTTTTTTACGTCCTTTTAAATTAATGTCCATGCATGTGTAATACACATTAAAGTATGATACTTGCACATTGATATCGACACTAAATACTGAAGATAATAGTGTACATTTCACTCTTGAACTCACTATACAATATCCTTGTTAGAACATAATTTACACCTCGCCTGACAATAGTACTTATAGTGAAGGTATATTTGTTAGGTCATTGACAATTACCATTATATAACTACCTACATGTAAGCCTATCTTAATATCACAAAATAATGAAAGGGAATCTTCTTACGAACTATGTACAGCAGAATAAATCATATGTTTTATCCATTTTGTTTTCTGTCAAGAATCTGGGTAGATTTATTAACCAAGATTTAAATATAGAATTTTAGGTACATTTCCATATTTAGAATACCGGTAACACTTGTCTCAAGTTTTCACATTTCTTTATTCCAAAAATAGATATCAAACCAAAGACTATACAATTAGAATTTACTCCTTCTCCACTTAGAAGACAGCAATACAAAATTAGAAACAAAAACTGGTTGTTTCGACCCGGAATCAGGGTAATGTGTCCGAGTTGAAGTATAGGCCGTTTGTTAGTAAATAAGTGCGCACGACGCGTTTCTGGAACTCAGGTGCTCCGGAAGGGAAAGCAGCTCCTGTTCCACTAGTTTGCATTTAATCAAATTTGTTAACTCTCAAACTTCTTAAATCGCATTCCTGAAGTTTGGAAATTATCTAATGAGATCAAATGAAAATCCCCTAATTACAGTAAAATTATGGCAACACCTTTTATCTCATTATTTAATATGGACGTTTGCGTTTTATGCGGTTTTTTGTTCTCTCCTACAACAACACTACTACAAGAATTGCCTATATGAGTAACACGAAGGGTGTCTAATAAGAAGCAGGAACTGCTTATCCATCGCAAACACAGGCGTTCATCCTTTTTTTTATTTGTGGTTTCCGTGTTTCTCATCTTTTCAGGTTTCTGTGTTGCATTTTCATTCCTTTGTCCATCTTCTGTATCTTGTGCCCAAATGTTGCCCGTGTCTCTGAATTGTCCATTCTTGATTGCCCTTTGGTGTTCTCTAACGTTTATTTAATTAGATATACACGTATATTCATGACTGTATGACGTCAGTTTAAACACGAAACAAACAATTAATTTCACAGTGAAGTTTGTTGAAACTGTTCACAAACCATTTGATGTAAAATGACAAATTATCTTATTCCACATAACATATACTAGTAGATGAATTAATTTGCCTCGGAGTAACATAAATGTTATTGATCGTTCAATTAACACTTCATACATGTTAATACATTAATACTGTGTTTATATTCCGGCATATGAGAAACAAACAACAATGTATCAATGCGCGTTATTCAATAGAGAATACATCCGAACTGAAGATTCTGAAAAAAAGAGTTATTGAGATTAGTAACTGGAGTAACTTCTTATTAAGAATCTACACGTTTTGTTGTATTATTTCATTTAATACATTTCTATTTACAAAGGTGTTTTTATTTTATATTTCAACATTTCCAATATCTAGAAGGTCAAATAAGATTGCAATTAGCAAAAATAAAACGATGAGTGGTTTCTTTTCTGTTCTTGAAAAGTTCATCGGGTGTTCGATATCCGCAAGTACCAAAATAATAATAACACCAGTTTTAAAGATTAATATAGTAAAATGAATAACACAAACATTTTGATTCTTCTACTTCAACCATATACTGTCCGCATTCAACAAGTTGAATATTATGTCAGAGGCTGCACATGACAATTGAAAAAGGGTAAAATTCTATGCATGTTTCAAAATACACGTTACAAAATACCGAATGGGGGAATAAAAAATGGACAACCCAGAGAAACTGGAAACATAGGGTACAGGGTACACACAAGACGAAAGAACACAACACAATATGCGTTGGACACCACTATACGCAAACAAACACAAATAACGTAAATAAGACATGAACCCTTCTAAAAGTAGTATTAGATAGTGAAGACAGCATATTTCAACCGAGCGACTCGTAACATTTAGATAACAAATGAGGAAAAACGATTTTTGTCTTCGTCGAGTCTTACAAGGAGGGATGATGAAAGACATGGAATGCGTATTTTATGATTGTCTCAATTGTAGTTTAAGTCTGACCTTATAGAAATAATGTAAAATATTCGACTGTTCGAACAATGGTGTGACGTCAGAGAAATATGCTAATGCATGGTAATTGAACTAACTCCAATACTACGTTTTGTGTGTCTCTCTCTCTCTCTCTCTCGGAAGGGGGTGTATGTTTATTTATTTAACATTAGTAAATATGCTATGAACATGTTTCTCAATATAATCTTGTTTTTCATGTTGATTGTCTGATAAAAACTATTGTTCCTCCTGAGTATGGATGCCGACTGATATTTCACAACATGATCAATACTAGTATGTTATCCATCTGATATTAATTAGAAAACAATTAATTTTGCTACAGAAATTATTTTTGAAAGCTTCACTTCAGATCGAGGTTTAGTGGCATGTAAAGAGCCTTTTTTATTTTTTCAATTACCAATGACATGTTACTATAGTATTAATGTATTCCATTTTGAACATTTTGCTTTTGTTACCTTTGAACAATGATGTTAAATAAAGAAGACTTATTAGAATGGTAATAGAAGACTATCGTGTTTATGTCATGCCACTGAAATGGTTTATTAGATATACATTGTATTTATTATTGAAATTTACAGTTCCTGTAATAAATAATGTAATTATAATTAAACCTAAGAAGAATTTGTAGATACCAAGAGGTAATCTGATTCGGTGGATCGAAAAACAACAGACAACGCAATGGCCAAAAGGACAAACAACGATCTACAAAACATACACATAAGACTAAAGATCGAGTAAAACGAACCCCACTAAAACCAGGGGTGAACTCAGGTGCTCCGGAAGGATAAGCAGTTCCTTGTCCACTAATGGCATCCGTAGCGTTAATCTGGTTACAAACCCGGTGTTAAGTCATGAAAGAGGAAAGGACCGGGAAGTGTTTACGACAAGTGGAACATATCCGAGGTCATTTGTGACGCCGACATTCCATAACGGTCAACCAAGTCATGATGGCGACCGAAAACATTCGAAGTGATGACTTCAATTTAACCAAGAGGAACCATTGGTTCAGTAGCTTCCTTGTTAGCAGCAACCCTCTATCAAGGAAATCCTGATAGGAACCACAAGCTCTGGAATATTGTATCAACTGAGAGATATATACTTCATATGCAGGTGCTGCTGAAAGGTTATCTCTCATCCCTCGGACGTAGGCTGATTTTGGCTATCTTGTTTAGGCATTATGTATGGTTTTCTAGCTCCCGAAGACTTTTAGATTATTTGCGTTGCAAATATTTTGAATATGAGCTTAAGTAATGAAGGTCATTCCAGAAACATGTGCGCACCAAGTAAGATGTGTACATTTTTTAATGTTTTTCCTGGATTCATAAAAAGTTACACTTTTTCAGTCAAAATTATTACAGTCAAGTTGAAGAGGTAGCTAATATTAAAACGTGGATATCAAATTTTAAAAAGGAAGGTGTGTTAAGTCCATTGTAGATACATTTGCATGTTGATTTAATTGTTGTTAAACGTCACATAGAGCACGCAAATCCAAAAAGTGGCCGTCAGAATACTACACAGAAATCTAACTACTGAGCAACACGAACCCCACTAAAAGAGCGGGGTGTATTCAGGCAGTCTGGAAGGGCAAGTAGTTCCTACACCGTCATATAACGTATATTAGTGAGACATCATCAACCCGTTATCATCAACAGCATTGTTACGACGTACGTTTTAACAGAATTATGGGAAATCAGATAACTTGGCAGTTAGTGTTAGTAGTCTTTTTAATATAACAACGAATAAATGTACCTTGTCACTCTTATATCGAAGGAGCAATCAAAAAGAAACTAGCAACATAGGATACACAAGACGAAGAACAACACAACACCACTATACACAAGCAATCACAAAAGACATAAATACGACATGAGCCCGTGTTAGCAGTCTTTTTGGTGCACCGCACGATTGTACCCCGTCACTCTTATATTTTCATTATTTTTTATCTGATTCATCGATAATAACAAATAGATCTCCATGATATTTTCTTTTGCCTGCCATTTTAAAATCATATGCAAAACTATATAACAAAGTATGTCTATCATTTTACTATTTCACTTGTTTGATAATTTTCTGTTATCACCATCTCATCATCTTATCATTCTCAATAAGGATAAGCATCGTCCGTCTCTTATTTTGCTTCAACACGAACATAAGATACAATTATTTGATTCATTCCACTAATATTCATTGCTCTCGTTCGTGCTAATGTTCTCTAAATCAGATATTTTTTTCGAGACTATATTCTGTATGTATCATTTCTAGTTTTGATTTTAACCCCTAGGGATCTATCTGTGAGCTGCTAATAGTTCCAGATGTACTGTCCATTAAGATGAATGTATTGTAAAAAAAATTAACCACCCTATTATTGCATACAAGATTATTGTATACTGACAATTTCCTCTCAGAGATGTTTTATCTCATAGCGAATACACGTGGGAATTGATCTGATATAAAAACGTAGTCAGGAATATTAAGATCAGTGGGTGCTGGTACATAATGGTGAATTAACCGTTAATGACTCAGATCTTTATGACATCACTATGACATAGTATTGTACGGCATAAGAATGTCCAGACATGTATACGTTACACATTCGTAGTACCAACTTGATTTAAGTGTCGTATTTTCTGATAAAGTACCTTATTCAGAGTTGCTATAGAACCAAATATATTTTCTCAGTTGAGAAGCTATTCTACAGTGTATTATCCATATTAGGCATGTATGAGTAGGGAGCTATTCTTTTTTGGAAAACTGCTCAGGAAAAGTTCGAAGGTCCCAAAGGGATAACCAAAAACAGTAAATCGAAGGACAGACATTACAATGACCAAAGGAAACTCAGTTCCTGCTCCACTGGTGACATTTGTCGTGCTACACTTGTTGTAAACCCGGTGATAAGTCATGAATAAAGAAAGGACCGGATAGTGATTACGACAAAGGAATATACACGTCATAATCTGTAACACAGAATACCTTATACATGCATGTGTATAAGTATTCAAATGAGGATGGAAAGACACATATTGAGGAAAATTAACTGTTTCTCATGTACATTATTCAGATTCCATTACGAAGCTGAAAATTCTTGTCAAAATTATATTTAAGAAAACACGAAAACAGCTTTACCCATTTTCTAAAAGAAATTGTTTATTATTCATGCATTCCACTTAATGGGTGTATACTACTTTGAACGTTGACAGATTTTGTAATCTACGATACTATCTATTTCGTCACAAATCATCTAAACTAATGATTTATTGGATCGCATACCTTTGAATTTAAATTGTTAATGTATACCAATATAAATACATTATTCTTTATATTTGAAATGGCATAAAACTAGAAGAAATGTTTTGACTTTCGTTCAAATGATAATATGACGTGTAGCTAGCTGTCTGTGTGCCAAGCTTGTTTATTTATACTTACAACTGGTTTATAGTAACACAGAGAATTAATACTAACACTGTATAATTAGTAGAACACTCACTTCAAATAACATATATGAAGTTGATTGTTGTACACAGCTTCAATCTTGACTGAGAAAACTCCACATGATAATGGTAATCGCTTATATATTGTTGTTCTTCATTCAAGTCTTGTGTGAGAACATTTCACCTGATTTAAAGGCAATAAGCTATAATATAGGAACAACACTTTGATTGTAGTTCTTCATCCTGTTTTTACGATGGAAATTCTACCTGATGTAACGGTTACACGTAATAATACATGAACATTGCGTTGATTGGTGTTTTTCATCATCCACGCTTGACGGAGATAGCTCTACCCGATTTAAAGGTAGCATGTCATTATAAAGTAAATTGTGGTTCTTCAAGCATTCTTGACTAAGAAAATACCACCTGATATAAAGGTAATACACTACAAGAACAGTTTGAAGATGCCAATGGGGTAATCAGAAGCCGTAAATAAAGGAACGGCGTTTTTCATCATCCAGACTTGAGTGAGATCATTTTATCCGATTTAAAGGTAATACGTTAAAATAAATGACCAGCGCATTGATTGTTGTTCTTCATCAACCATTCGTGAGTAGAAAATTCAATCTGCTATAAATGTAATACAATGTACGTTACTATAAAACGACGGTACTTTGATTGATGTTCTTCATGATCAAGTTTTGACTGAAAACCCATAACCTGATGCATTTTATAACGGCAACAGAAATGTGCATTATTATAAAGTGCTGCTCATCGTCATAAAATCTGGGTTCCGTTCTGCAGATCAAAAGTTTGAAAACCTTGTGAGAGGGACGGAAGGACTACTTATTTACCGAAGAGGAGTGGGAAAAAAAGACCCAATCTCTTACATTGACAATATAATACTATAAAATGCATCATGAACTGGTTGACACTTCCGAAATATCTATTTTCCAAGTGGCAATGGATTTATCCCTTTACGTTGATTTTATTCTTTCCTTTATCACCGACAAGACTTGCAGGACTTGACAATAAGTAGCACAGCGGGTGTCTTATAAGCAACTGCGACCTTTTGTTATGTGGTCACTGTTGCTGATGTTTTGTTATGTGGTCACTGTTGCTGATCTTTTTAGTTTAGTGTTGTGTTTTCTGTTTTGTTTGTTTTCGTTTTGTGTCTTGTGTCAACTGGTACCTGTGTCTCTAGATTGTCTATTCTTGATTGCCCCTTCGGTTTCCTGTAACGCCACTTTCGCCAATATTTCAGTTATATCGTGGCGGTAAGTTTTAATGGTGGAGAAAACCAAAGTGCCATGTGAAAACCACCGACCACCGCAAGTCACTGACAAACTTCATTACATAATGGTGTATCAGGTACACCTAACCACGAGCGGGATTCGAACTCACATCTTTACTGATGATAGGCACTGGGTGCATAGGTAGTTGTAAATCCAACTACCATACGACACGAATCACGACGGACCCCTTATTAATATGGCTACCTAAAATATTAACCAGCATGATAGAAAATGTACTTAAGGGGATTCTTTTGTAAGAAGAGTTTGAAGATACCAAAGGAATAATCAGAATCCGTACAGAAGAAGGACAGACAACACAATGACTATGCAAGCGAAAAAGGACAAAAGGACAAACGTCGATCTATTAAACATTACACTTAAAACTAAAGATCGATTAACAAGAACCCCACTAAAGACCGGAAGTGAACTCAGGTGCTCCGGATTTAAGTCTTCAATGAATTCACCTGCATAACAATAATATGCTGTTATTTTATAAAGTTAGAAATTCAGAACGGAAATATTACAGTAAATTTTCTATCTGGTTTTGTCTAATTACACCACGTGTTAAACTTGTTAAACATATCAGTGTATATTTCTATAATACCGTAAAATAATTAGTAAAGTAATTACACATACACTCTTCAATTTTATTCAACCAAGGTCATTTCTGCTATAAGCAGCGTTCATGTTTTTTTCTTCTACTCTGTTGCGATTTTATCAGTTTCAATGCAAGATATTTTGTCAGGTGTACGCCTTAACCATGCTACTGTATATAGCGCCCTTTTATTTAGGGGTGAATGCCGTTTCCGAAGTAAGAATGGTTGTGTTGTATTGTTTCTGTCTGTTTTTTTTTTATATGAAAAGAAATTTTACACAATAATCGTTACTAATATGAACAAAACGAACAATCACCAATCACCTCAAACCATATAAAACCACGGTATATGGCGTTGTACATCGATATCCTGGTTGGGACGAACAGGCGCAGAAATGTGGCGGTGTTGATAGGATCCTAACTCTATCCCTTGTGATAATTTGATCTCCAACAACAATATAGTCATAATAAACACTATAAAACATACACAGAATCGCTTTCATTCTAATTTGTTTGCTTCGTTTGTTTTTTACTTTTTTTTTTTCTTTTTTTTTGCTACTTTTGGTTGTTAGTCTCTTTTCTGTCCTTTTTAAAGATCTAGACTATATTTACATTGGTACTGTACATTTTGCTTGATTTCAGTTTATAGCTTATTTTGTGCGTAAAGTTAATATGGATTATACTTTCCTTGCTATGGCCAAAAGAAACAGGACAAACAGAAAAGCAATGATCAACAAAAACAGTGCACAAAAGACGTAAAGATTGAACAACACGAACCTCACTAAGAAAACGAGAATGAACTCTGGTGTTCTGGTAGGATGAAAAAAGTCCTGTTTCACTGGTAACACCCGTCGTGTCACTATTATTATCTGAGATGGAAGCATGACCATTTTTATATATAACAAGTATTTGTTAGAGAGATATTTTTATGTTATGCACCCGTTAGTCAGTAAACAATTCAAGTCGTCGGCGGGGCGAAACACTCTCAATACTCACTTGAAAATCTCGTAAACGATATCAATGTGTAAAAGAAACTACATGTAAACAGGATATCGATTTTGTATTTCTTCAAATGTTTTTAAATCGACAAACAAAAACGTTATCTTATTATCCAGACATTTTTTCATAGATGAAACTTTATCAATACGGATACAGAAAATATAAACATCATACATTCTCGTCATTATTACAGACATTTAGACCATAAAATGATACTAATATCCAAAAATACATCTATAATTTAATAAGATATGTATGGAATTACATATATATTAGTATATTTCAAATAAATAATATATTCTGGTATATATATTTGATACGGAAGATCGGGTTGAAGTAGTTTTTTCCCGTACTATATAATTTCTGCAAGGGATCCATTCCAAGATTAGCATAATATGCGTTCAAAATTATAAAATAAACACAATCCGCAATCATTCTTACTAACGTTCCATATTTATGACGCAATAAGTTTACATTGCGTAAAGCGGAATTCGTATAAGATATGACTCATTTTTCTGCAGGAATGTTTAACTCCATTCTCATCATGTTTCATTTATAGAATCGCATCAGTATTATAATCGTTATCGTGCTCACAGATTCAAGCCCCGATAGGGTCAAATCATAGAATATAAAATAGATATTTGCTGCTTCGCCTCTTAAGCAAACAGCAATAAGAGTTAAGAGCAAAGACTGGTATGCTCGGAACCAGGACAATGTGTCAGAGTGGAGCGACATATCTACCCGAGTACTGTTTCACAATAAAAATCCAACTAAGTGAACACCAGCATGTCATCGAAGCATAATTTGCTTTTGCAATGATATAGCTGACAAATCGATGGTTTCATTTATACCATAGCAGTCATTTTCATTGGTAGATAAAATTAGGATAGCCTGATAAATACTACCGACTTGCCAATATCTATTGATATTATATACATCTCACAACCAGTTCCTAAGATACTCATTTATTCTGGTCTCCAACGATAACCATTAATTTCTTCAGATGTTTATGACTAGTTGATATTAAATCTTTTACTATCAGTTATGTTTGTTTTTTGTTTTTTGTTTTTATTAGAGAAATGGTCTTTAACTAACATAGCTATTAGTCCGATAATTACGAGCATTCAATGACCCTGCCATTTTACTGTCCATGTTTATATTGTCATTCATTTTTGTAATAGCCTTGAGTGTAATCTGTGCAGGTTATTTATCGTTTGTTTATATTTGTATTGCGGTTGAAGATCATAGTGTCAAGAGAGGATGGTTGGGATCCCATTAACCGGTTTAATACCACCTCCCACATGTTTGTGCCTGTTCGAAGCCAGAACCTGGATTTCCAATGTCATGTGTCGTAGTGTTTTTAATCCACAATGAGTTGAGTGGATATTGTCCATTTAGTTTTGTTTTGTCGATATTGGTTGAATTGTTGACCATCTTTTCACGATGTAGTAATTACCAATCTCCTCCCACATGCATAGGTGACTTTGCCAATTTTGACTGTCCTGTTGATGCCCTTTGATTTTATTGCTTCCTAACACTTTTAGGTTATTTAGCTTTACCAATCTTCGATCTTGAGGATACCTGATGGTGGTTATTCCAGAAACGCGTCGTGCGCACTTAATTTGATATCTACATTTTTATAACACGCACTGTGTATATTCATCATGCATGTTTAAGTAGCAGCTAATCTGTGGACATGTGGTTTACAGACCCTAATCCATGTTCAGGTAGTAGGTCGGCAGTGGACAGTTTGTCTATAGGCTGCAATCCATTCTCAAGTAGCAGATCTACTTTGGACAACTTTTAGCTTGCTTGCTTGCTTGCTTGCTTGCTTGCTTGATTGATTGATTGATTGATTGATTGATTGATTGATTGATTGATTGATTGATTGATTGATTGATTGATTGATTGATTGATGTTTAACGTCCAGCGCCAAATATTGTATGCATACTATATATATATCTTTATTTCTTGTAACCTTTGTTAACACAATGGTATACAGATAACAAATTAAATACATACATAATTAAGAAATAATTCATGGTAGCCCAAATTTATATTATTTTTACCACGGGTAGGCACTTTATGCCAATTATTTTACCCTGAGCGTTAGCGAGGGGTAAAATATAGGCATAAAGTGCCTACGCGTGGTAAAAATAATATAAATTCGGGCTACCATAAATTATTTCGATTCTAATATGTAAATATTGGTAAAATATCGTTATAAATTGTCGATGACGTCATAAATTACAATGGGTGTAGATATATATTATTTTTACCACGGGTTTGAAGGACATCATATTAGAATACACAATATACTCAGGACGAAAACAAGTTCAATAATTTATGAATATTATATAGAAATAAGAGAAGAATGAGACGACAAGGGAGGCGACGATTAACTGCCATGGGAGAGGAAGACTAGTTGGGTAGAGAATTTTAGTCTTTTGTAACGGCTACAAGTGCAAACTGTTTTCCGAAATCTACAAATATTGTCTTTAATGTGCAAAGAGCGTAGCACTCTCCATACACGGAAACCATCGTGGTTCACCGTAAAGCTTTCCGTTGTATGATCTGACAATCCCCACTGAGGGGATATCACTTGTCTTCTAACATGGTACGTGCTGCGCAGCTCTGTGGTTTGAGCCTTGGGTTTTATCGCCAGTATTCACAAAAAGGTTTTTGGTATAAGCTTTTTAATACATTACTACCAACTGATTGATCTTCCCATATATATATATACAGCGGATGTGGCTGAGTGTTATAGGGGTAAGCGATTGTATTGGTGATGTAGTGTGTCAAAGGTGTGAGATCGAATCCCGTCGAGGAAGAACAAAAAATTGTCATCTCAAAAATCTAATTCTAACACAGTCAGGTTTAATATTCAGACGTATATAAATACACATGCATTTAGTTTGAAATCCAGTGGAGGGATATATCGTATTGTTGGCATTTGCTTGAAGATACCACAGGGGTAATTAGAAACCTAAAATTGAAGAACAAACAATACAATGGCCCAAAGAAAAAAAGTCAAAACGACTAACAATGGTCCACAGAAACTCAAAATTTAGCAGCACGAAATCCACGAAAGAACGGTATAAGTGGTGCTTGGTCCACTAGTGGCGGCACTCGTGTTATTCTTATTACTCTGCAGATAATTCATGAAAGAGGGAAGGGGGCGGGACAATATCCGTGGTCTTCTGTGACATATATTCCGTAGAACAAATCAATGGTGAATGCAACGTTCCTTCCACCTAATATGTTTTATGTACATAAAACGGCGTTGAAACAAAAGTCTTAGTCTGAAAATTATAAAATGTATTCTCTAGTTTCTATTTATTGTATATAAAAACATAAAACATTTCCTTTGAAAAAATCATTAACATAGTAACAGTGAATCCCGACTTATGTGGACAGTTTTATTGTGAATATAAGTACAAAAATGTAGTAAAAATCTTTCTTGATATGTTCCATGTTTACAATATAACAAATCAGTTCTGGCACATATTCCTCATAGTACATTGTAATATAGGAGTAAGCTATCTAGACTACCAAATTGGCGCCTATCTATTGACATAGAGGTTGTAGCAGGTGCCCCTACAATATATTCAATGGCATACTAGTGATAAGTGCTTGTGTTTTTCGGTTCATCATAAATAGATTTTTGTATTGTTAAGATGCAGTAGGCACGCGACACCCCGGCAACACACGATGTAAATATGTCTGATGTTGTTTCGAGGATGAGATATCAATAAAGTAATGAAAGTTTTGTTGTTTACAGAAATAACATAGTTAATGAAATCTTCATAAACACAACATTCTTCCAGATCGCTGTACGTAATGTACTTAAAAACAAATGATGGTTAAGTAAATAATACAGTATTTCTCGAAAGGTTTTTTGTTTGTTTGTTTGATGGTGTTTAACGCCACTTTCAACAATATTTCAATTATACCATGGCGGTCAGTTTGACTGGTGGAGGAAACCGGAGGACCCGGAGAAAACCACTGACAAACTTTATCACATAATGTTGTACACCTCGCCCTGATCGAGATTCGAACTCGCAACATCAATGGTGATAGGCACTGATTACATAGGTAGTTGTAAATACAACTACCACACGATCACTAATTTTGACTCTAGAGTTATAAAAGACTGAGCAGAAGGAGGTTAGGGTTATGGTGTTTAACGCCACTTTCAATAATCTTTCAGTAATATTGTGGCAGTCAGTTTTATTGGTGAAGGAAACTGGAGTATCCAGAGAAAACCACCGACCTGTGGCAAGTCACTAACAAACTTTATCACATAATGTTGTATCTAGTACACCTCTACAGACTAAGCAGAAATATTGCTTCCTACATCAAAGTGGTTATTGATCAAGTGATGACAGGTATAATAGCTTTTCAATAAGGATTTCACATCATATATATACATCTAATATACAAATTATGTATAGTTTACATAGAAATGAAAAAAATGCAGGTAGAAAGATAAACTGTCTGTCATCATCGACTCTATAATTGCACTTTTCTGCAGACTGAATGGATTTTTTACGCTAGCATCTCAATGCATAACGAAATATACATAGATACAATGTTGGGCACCTTTATATACAATTTAGAAGTAAATTAGAGGCAGTTTATGACGGTGGAGGGTTTTTTCTACAACTCGGATTTATATTGGTTCCTAATCCTCCTTTTTGATATTCAGCCACTTGACTTTTAACAAAACACCAAGATTACACACCTATAACACGCTGTGACCGTCCACATAATAGTCATTCGCTCAGATAGAATTAACAAAACGTACGTTTGATGTTAGTAAATACTGAGTTAAATATACCCCTTTTGGTCAGTCTAACAACGTAACAATGTCTAAACATCACCGTGGGAAACTGTACCCGCGAATTTATATAAATAATACTTAATCATGCTTACTATTACTTATTTGTAAATCAAACTGACCGCCACGATATAACTGAAATATTGTTGAAAGTGGCGTTAAACACCATAAATCATGAATCTAACCTGTAAACCAACTTTGGTCTTTACGACAATGTATAATATACCGCATTGAATTAAAGAATGTGTATTTCTAATAGGTCGATTGTAGAGGAAGTGGATATTTGAAATAAAATAATGGTATTCATGTATTTGTATAAAGAAGAACACTGGAGAATATTTGAAATCAATGGCCAGTTATATTTGAGGAATCAAAAACAAGAACAGCGATGTCGATATATCTTCAGGCTTAAAAAGAATTTTTTTTATATATAGATATTGGTCTAAATAAGGTGGTCATACGTCACTAATCTGTGTCGGATTGCAAAAGTCCATGTAAAAAATGCACATTTCCTGATTAAAATATTGTACGTTTTTATTTTTATGGGGATTGTGCAAATAGTCCATAGACGTAAGGATACTTTACAGAGCACAAAAATAACATCAGCATCTGAAAAAAACAACGTAGAATTATAATTTTGTGTACAGGACGCATTCCTGAAAAAAACCATCACCAGGTACGTTCATGCTCCAAAGATTGGAAAGCCAGCTAATCTAATTTGGATGATGATTGATTTGATTTTTGGTGTTTAACGCCACTTTCAGCAATATTTCAGCAATATCATGGCGACCAGTTTTAGTGATAGAAGAAGTCGAGGTACCCGCATAGAACCACCGACAATGGACAAGGAACTGGTAAACTTTATCATTTGCGGCTGAGAATCGAGTGCACCCTTGTTTATAATTTACAAAACCGGACGCGAACCCATGCCGTATTGGTGATAGGCTTGTATGCGTTGCTAGGTAATCCAACTACCTAACTCGCTGAGCCACCCGGGACCTCTAATTTGGAGCCAGAAAACCAAAATAGCTAAACACGGTAGCCGTAATCTGCTAAAACATTGTACAGCAACACAATTATGGTGCTTATACAGTGGTCTTCTGCAAGCTCATATTACATTTTCTGTGAGGATTCAATTTGCTTAGTTCAAGACTTTAATTTAAATATAATTCCTATATGATGTAGCATATATATTATATACATATTATACGGTCAGTGTCAGTCATATCCTGGAAAAAAAAACGACCGATAGACCACAAGACTCCGACAAATTTAATCATATGAAATTCTATCGAGTACACCTTGCTAGCATCCGTTTCCTACCCATAACTTACATATTACAATATACTAAAATTGAAAATAGATAAATGAATAGGGAAGGGTGTTTTGTGAGCTGTCTGATTGGGCGAATATATATACAAAAAATGTACATGTATACTTGAAGGTCGTTGAATAATTGGACCGACCAGTTTCCTAATGCCATCCCATTTTTTCCAGTGGAAATCATTGTTTGTCCTTTTTATTTTGGCCATTGTGTTGCCTGTCCTTCGATTTACGAATTTTGATTACTCCCTTTGGTCTCTTCAACTCTTTCTAATAGACAGTTACGAACGGAATATAGGTGATATTCAGCGGAACGTAAACAAAATGAAAAAGCAAAGCAAATTGTAGCGTCCATCTATAACTGTAATGGGATTTGTGAATCACAAAAATATTTAATTTAAAGTAATATATTTTTTTTAACAATTTTAGCAAGTGCTTAAAAGATTTGTAACTTCAGTTGTTAACATATTTAAAACGTGTAAATTGATTAAATTTTCCATATTTGTACTCGAATTACAAATTACACAAAGATATTATCGGATGAATAATGATTAGTGTACACGATCAAAGTAAAAAAAAAATCATAATTAAAAAAATTCGTTTTATTAAAAAATGTTGTTTTTCAATATTAGACGTCACATGTTTGTAAATAATTTAATTCAAGCCCTGATAACGATTGAAATTAAATTATATTATTTTTCTTCACTTTTTACACGTTACTATTAATGTAGAATGCGAGACAAGAATGAAAAAAAAAAATTAATATAAAATCTCTTTAAATATTTTTAGGTAGTCTTTTCATAAGTGTAGTCAGAGTTCTGCTATTTAATTTTTAATTTTGAGTCCTTTTTTGAGTGATATAATCACATACCATTAAAACGTAGCACGGTTAGGCTATTAAACGTTTATAACCTTTTATAACTTTGACAAGAACATCAATTAATAAACTGAAATTGTTTCTAAATGCGGTAATAAAACCTAATCATGGTTGATAATCTAGTCAAATATGAATATAAGAAAAGTAGAATTTACCCGGTGAAACAGTGAGAATGATATCTCCAAACCAGGCGTATCATTAAAAACATTAATGTTTATGTTCAAAATCTTTACAAATTTTAATAAAAAGCTGATGTCAATTAAACTATAAAATCATGTAAATTGACACAGAAGGGCCCTAATAACAAGATGAAGACGCGCCTCTAAGTCGGACAGCATGAGTTATGATCCACAGTGTACATTGTAGAGACCACACATGACTAGCTAGTCAGTAAACCGGAACCCAGTTTGCAGCAAGACGTCAACATTGTGACAAGATATTTTTGTGCCTTTATTTGGAGACATTCTCCCATCAACAAGGTATTAAAGTCTGTTGACAAGTACATAGTTATTAATGTTTTTACAGATTATAGTCTATTATTACACACATGTTCATGACATGTACTTTAACAAAAAGTGACATTTAATTATTAATATGCACTCCGTGTTAATTTATAGTGAACTTGAAGAAAAACATTGGGTTCAGCGAGCTGCGGTGGTCCCGAATTTATTATCATTATGAATTAACTGTTACTTAAACGTTTTCTTACTTAAACTATGATGTCCTACCATTATAAACTGTAATATATCTGTATACCATTGTATCAACAAAGGTTCCCAGTTGGCGTTAACCACCAATCAATCAACCAGAAATAAAGATATATAATATAATCAAAAAAGCAGTTCAATATATAACATATACATTCTTTTATGGATATTTTATTATTTTAGATTCTATACTATACTCCTTCCAAAATTTGAATCGCCATGATATAGCCGAAATATTGCTGAATTGGTGTTAAACAACAATCACTCCCTCACTCACTCCAAAATGGGTTGGCTGTTGTTGCATTGCGTCAGTAATTTGTTGCTCAATTAACACTTCCCTTGTAATAATAGAAGAAATGTTGATTCTTTATCTCTGGTCATGATCAGACATAGTCTTAAGCACAGTGGACATATTATTATTCATTTAGCGAACTCTCAAACTAACAAATCAACTCCTTAAATTTGTTGTATTTTTTATGTTTGTTGTAGGATTTTCTCCCATCTGCATTACTTACTTATATGATAATAAAATTGGTTTATTCGCATAATTGTTTTTTCTCAGACGATTTCTGTAGACGTTCAAATGTACTTTAATATTTTATCCATTCATAAAACCGTATAACTTTCATACAAAGGCCATTTTATTTTTATTTTACGGGATTGGTAATCTAAAATGAAGAGTCCTATATTAAATACTATGTTACTGGTTAGATTTATAGTAAGAAATGTGTTCACTTGGTTTGAAACGGTAGCACTTTGTTTATTTTTATGTGTTTTGATTAATATTTACTGCAGGAATCGTTGCAAAATAAACGTGAGAAAAAACCAAAGGGGCAATCAAGATTAGGCAGAGACACAGACAACATTGAGCATTAGAACATGAAAGAAGTTAAACAAGACAACAACAACAAAACAACACAACACAGAAAACTATTAGGATGAACAACACGGATCCCACAGGGGTTAAAACAGGTGCTTTCGAATGGTTAGAAGAGTTTGAAGATACCAAAGTGGCAATCAGAATCCGTATATCGAAGAAGAACAGACAACACAATGGCCAAAAGAAAAAGTACAAAAGGACAAACAACAATCTACAAAACATACACATAAAACTAAAGATCGAGTAACACGAACTCCACTAAAAACCAGGGGTTAACTCAGGAACTCCGGAAGCGTTAGCAGTTCCTGCTCCACTAGTAGCACCCATCGTAGAAGTTCCTGTTTCTAATATGAAACTCTCCGTGTTACTCATAGTCCGGTACATATCTTGTCGATTAAAGAGGAAAGAAAACAATCTACGTAAAAGGAAAAGATCCATTGCCATTTGAGGTATGGATATTGTGTAGCAGTGAACCAGTTCGTGTGATGACAGCCATAGAATTAATGTTGTAGCTGTGACGTCAACATATTAGCAGCATTTCCATTGTTGGGTAGCATTTACGTCATCAGCTGAGTTCTGTCCAGAAAATCACTGAAATTAACACATACCCTAGAAAAACTTATAGATTGTGAAAAGATATTTAAATTCCATACGCGGGTGCTGTCGGAATATAGCTACTGATGAATGGGAAGTTAAATTTTGGAAATGTGAAGACATCACATTTGTCGTAGAGTTTTGTTTTTAATCCTCCCCTCCCCCAATGTCGATTTCAAGATGAAGGTCAATGTAAGAAGCAGACATTTGAGTGTTAGTAGTATCCTTCATATTACAAGTCCATTTTGATAGATGATATGTAGATAACAACCGAACGGAGACCGTTCTGTGACAGAACATCATCAATATAGCAGTAGCTGGAATTAAAAGCTTGGGCTAATTTACTATCTTTATTCTTGAGAAGCCATTGAATGAAGTCTGTCTCATAAGGATATAGAGAAACTAATATTAAATAGTGGAGAAAAATTGTAGCCATTGTATTACCAATTGTCTGTTGAAACACCAGTCAACCGAACAGGACAAATATTTTGTCGGTCAAACAATTTGAAGGATCTCGTCCTGTCTATATTTCTTATTAGACTATGTCTTTGACATAGTAACACTTATCTCTACCAATGACAAGATACTGGTACCCTTTTTCTCCGTTATTCATTGAGAAGCAATGCTGAATCCTGAATCAATTCTTTATTGTTTGTTTGTTTGTTTGGTGGTGTTTAACGCCACTTTTAATGATATTACAGTTATATCGTGGCGGTCAGTTTTATTGGTGGAGGACCCGGAGAAAACCACAGACTTGTCGTAAGTCACTGACAAACGTTATCACATAATGTTGTTCACCTTGCCCTGATCGATATTCGAACTCCAACTACCGTACGATCACGGCCACGGCAATTCTTTAAGACTATGTTTTTGTTGCGCATGTTTGATTTAAGTTTCTACAATAAATTAAAACTATTGACCGCGATCTGCGACGGATTGGCGCTGGATGCTGAATTATGCCAATACCACGCATGATTTTTGGTAAAGCAAGCTAAAATAGATAAAACGGAATACACTAACAGATGGGCTCGGGATATGGCATTTAACGCCACATTCATCAATATTTCAGGTATATCGTGGCGGTCAGTTTTATTTGTGGAGGAAACAGGAGTACCCGGCGAAAACCACCGACCTGTCACAAGTGACTGACAAACTTTATCACATAACGTACAATAAAAAAAAGCTTACATATGTCGACAAATGACAAGTAAAGAAACTGAAAGAAAGATTTTCATTCAAATTTGGAACAATTAAAAACCATATGCCTAAGAATGTATTTCGAACATCACGAATAAGGTATAAACATTGGAATTAAAATGTAGATATGACATTTAGTGTTTCTGGAACAATCTTCATCATAAACAGGATAGCCAAAATCGTCTAGGACCACCTATGCCTGGGTGAGGAGAGCCTTAGTTTTGATGATAATGACATTATTTAGGAACTGTAAATTTCAATAATAACGTTTTGTGAAAGCCATGGCCGTAGCGCAATGGAGTCAAATGAGGCAAATGCCTCACTTTTGAAACGGCAAGTATAACCTACGGCCGTGAAAGCACACATATGTTTACTGGACCTTATAGTGTGCATTGCCATTTCCTCGTAAACTAATGTTCGTGTGTCGTTGTTAAAAGTAGTTGATATATTTTTGTGAAGACTTGGTGCGTTATGAAGGTATGAAGCAGAACAGAAAACCTGTCGGAGGGAACATTTCTCCTTGTCGGTTCCATGATGCAAGCATTCTTTTTCAGTATATTTTCGCATTTGGTCTTCTATATTCAGCTCTTTTAGCGCCAGTATCATCCATGTCGCGTTCTACAATAAGTATTAAAATATTAAACTAAAGATCTATAATTTAAAATATCTAATCAAAGAGCTCTGTCTATCTGATTTTTTTTCCTTCTTCTTCATTTATATCTTTTAACAAATTCACTTAACAGATTCCACAGGCAGGTGATAACAGACCGATCAGGCAATCTAACATTAAAAGATGAATGCTACTGTATAAGAAACCCTATAATATCAAGTAAGATTGACATTTATTTTCTCTAATGACCACCTTCCTTTCAGTGAGGTGTTACTATTTACAACTTCATCTTTGAACAACCGTGAAAGCTCAAGTACCCTTAAGAATGTTATAAATGAATTAAGTGGCGAGAAGAATACATATTAAACACATAAATGATACGTTCGGCAATTCTCTGGTATTGTTACCGTGGCGTCTGTCGCTCTTGAGAGTAGCAGAGGCGTTTGAACTTCATCAAAATGTTGTTACGGTCTGATCGCCATTTTCTAAATTAATAGTTATCGTTGTATAGATGAAGACATCAGGTCGACATCATAGGCTATCTTTATTGCACCTATTTTTTTTTCATTTGTTGGTTAAGTTAATGGCGCTGCTCTTTTTTCGTTGTTCATCCCGGCCTACTAGATAGTACTAATGGAGATGAGAGATTTTTATCACATTTTATCGTTTTAAAATTAAGACAAACTTCATTTAAACGTCTTACAGATTTTCAATGTTGTATAACATTAAAGTCAATTTTTTGGGGGAATGTGATAAAAACATTTTAAACAATGTGTGCGGTAGCATTATCATTCTTTAAAATAGAACAATTTTAATTACAATGCAAAACAGGTTTACATCTTCATTCTTAAATACAACGAACAATGTTAATTATAACAATCATAAGTTGCCAATTTGTTATTCGAGGTAAACAAATATAAAAAATATTCTGTGTTCATCCCCTTTTTTACGAAAGATAAAGAGCAGATGCTAACTTTTCCACAACACAACATGTAGTATGTATGGAAATAAAGTTTAAACTGTGATGGTCAACAATCCCACATATATCGACAAAGCCAACTATCACCTCTCACTTTAATTCACTAAGCACAAATAAAAGACTACGACAAATGCCGTTAGAAATCCAGACCCTGGCTTGGGACAGGCACAAATATGTGGCAGAGTTAAATCAGTTAATAGGATCCGACCCCCCCCCCTTGATAATTGGATCTATGGCATTGTTACTGCAGCGTCTGACTAATGTAGAGTTTTGTTTTTAATCTTCCTCATATACACATGTCTTGGATCAGATCCACAGAAGTCATTGGTGTTATGATTCTGGTCAGTTGTCAATGACTTTTACTACTCTCCCACTCATGGCTCTTTCAGCTCTGTAAATAGGGCTGTATGTCAACCGATGCAGATCCAATGAACGCTGACTATAAGTAAAGTACTCTGTGTGCTCTTAAAAAATGTTGGTTCCTGTATGACCACGGTCGTCTATATATCGACAAAATTATGTATATAAGCTGGCTTGCTATGCTTATTATAAGTGTATACACTGCTCAAAACACGATTCATTTAGAATTTAACTTTTGCTTACTTATACAATGTGTTTAACAAACTTTCAACCGAGACAGTTTCCTCAATGGTAGTTATGGCCCTGCCTTTATTTATTGATTGGGTTTATGTTTGCCATTTTATTATACTGCTGAAAAGTATTCTGTCACTTACATACGGATGACGAAAGGTGGTACTGGCAATTAGATATTGGTTGGAATTTGACTATTTATTTCTCTAGCCTAAATGGCTTTAGATGGCTTTGTGTACCTATCTAATATTCAAATGATGGTCGAGGCGATCGGCTCATTTTTATAGAACTAATGTTATGCATATGACAACATCTGAATTCATTGATTCTGTTTTATAGATATGAAACTTCCGTCTCACGAAGATTAAATACATTATGGATAAAGTTAAAAATTAGGACTCGACTCAGATATATGTGAGGGTTGACATTCTACTTATTTACATTACAACATCATTTCACTAAGGGGGGTGGGGGTGTTTAGGAACATAAAACTGGTTTAATCCTGCCACTTTTTATTGAAGTGTCTTTACCAAGCCAGGTAAGGTATCAGTTATGGATATATGTGTGTTAAGGAGTATTGAGTTTCCCTCTTTTTCCATGCTTTTGATTAGGTTTTAGAATTGTTCCGACAATGTGCTATCTTTTTTTGATTAGGTTTTTAGAATTGTTCTGACAATGTGCTATCTTTTTGTTTTTCATTTTATTGAGGTCTTTTTTTTATCCCAAATTACTTATAACGCGTATTGTTAGATATTGTACGATGTTCGCAATGTCGGATTTAGGTGAAATGAGGCCATGTACTAGTTAAGTTATGAGACCCTTTACTCTTGGCTCTGAAGGGGGTAGACCCGGTAGTCCTACACAGGCAGTCAGGCATACATGGTCAGGAAATTTATAATTTAAAATTGCACCACATAAGCAAAAATCCATCCTAAAACGTTTTTTTTTGGCAGGAAGATGGGCTCCCTGGCCAACGGGGCCCTGTGTTTAAACACACATGAGCACAATGGTAAATCCGGCACTGGATGAAGGTTCCTTATTCACATTCATTTGGTTGCATTTTATTATTATCTTGTTTCATAGCCTTCAGGGAGATTATACCTTATTTCTTTATTCTGATTTTATTACGTAAAAACGTTATCGTAAGAAAGAAACAAACGATGTACGTGTTGAACGTGACTTCTTGGTCCGTGTTATAAGGCTGTCACTGAAGATGTGTAGCCAATAAGCAGTTATTAGTTTGAAATCATTTCATCAGAAATATTTCTTTTTGTATATTATGTCATAATATTTCAAATACATAAGGTAACATATAGCAAGTTTAATGATCAACAACATGGTACAAAGCAATTCCCGTAACAAACTAGGAATTATAACAAGTACTCCTCCTTTGGATCATGGTCGACATTCGTTTAGGGAAATAAAGACTCAAATAGAAAACTTATATAATCAATTGAAAAACAATAAATACCACAATATCGGAACAGTTTCAAAATCAAATATCAATATAGTTGAAAGAGACAAAATCAATATTTGACGCTCATTTTCTTAGCATGGTACAGGCATGTCAATGAAAAATGGCGGGGTTAAACCAGTTTAATGGGCCCAAATCTCTCCTCTTAGTGAAATAATGCGGTCTCTATAATGGAGCTAATAATATACATATGACAACTTCTGTCACGAAGATTAAATACATTATGTATAATGTTCAAGATTATAGCGTTCTTAATAATAACGCTGTTCGCCCGATTACATGTGACGATGGCATTTTACTCGCTTGTGGACAACACTTGTGTGACCGCTTCACTTCACTATGAGGGGAGATCAAATTAGTTTAAGTTTAACCCAACCAATTATTAAGTGCCTGCACCAAGTGAGGAAGGTGAGGGGTCATTTATATGTGTTCATCACGTGTATAGGTTTTGTCTCTTTCTACGTTTTTACTATAAGATTTTCGAACTGTTCTGACAGAGAGATATTTTTAGTTTTCCATTTAATATATAACACCAAACATTCTGTTCACTACACATGTAATATCCATACATCTAAAAATCCTTTTTCAGTAAGAAGTAGCTATGTATAAATTTACTGATCACAAAATGTACTACTGCTCTCCTTAACACAGTAAATGGAACGTATTTTATGATGATGCTTTAACTGTTCTTTACTTGTAGCATCCTACAATGAATTTCATGTTAGAATAAGTGGAACATGCTTATAAACGATTGTTTGTTTACTGCACTTCATGTAAAATGCAATTCTTTTTATACAATGTCATGATAACATCAGTAGAACACGTCTTACAGTCGGTGTTAAACTGTTTAGTGCATATACTTTAAAAACAGTCACAATTAGTGCAACAAGTATCATAGTAACCACCCACGAAATGTATATACATATAATGTGCAGGTATTTTATTATTAGTTGATATCTGTATTACAGTTTGAGGTTCCATTATGAAGGGGATGGATGGGATCCCATTAACTGGCTAAACCCCGCCTCATTTTGTTCCTGTCCAAAGACGGCATTTATTTCCATTGCAATCCCGTATGTCGTTTTTGTATTCAATGTTTTGAGGTCAGTGACCAGTGGTAGTTGTTCATTTTGTTGATGCTGGTTGCTTTGTTTATCGTCACTGCTTAAGCTTTCTCTACCTACTGAATCTCGATGTAGTAGGTGAAATGTGACTTGCAAATATAAACTACGAGTGTCAACGGAAATTTTCCGGAATTTGGAACTGGTCAACCATTAATACAAAAAACACAGACAAGACCGACAATATTAAATACATGTCAACTACTTAATTACGACATGTTGCATTTCTTTTTGTGCTTTCTATTTCACTTTTATATATATATTATGTATAATCACTCAGCAGCATTATATTCAGTTACCATAAATATATATTCCCGACGAAATTAGAATTACAGACTCAATATATATGCCATCAGGCACACTTCACTCGTAAACCTATTACTGATGCAAAAATAACAGACAAGTTTTATATTTATAATTTTGCTATTCTGGCAAGTTCTGCGTATGCATCGCATAGTGATACTCTAAATGAAATTTCCAATATCAAGGATTTACAAAACAAGGAATTTGTAAAAATGAAATCTTTCATAGAAATATTCCCCATCTACATTAGTCCGATATTCCTCTGCCGTCCGACGGCTTATTTAGAACTTGCTGTAGCCGTGGGACGTCAGAGAGCTCTCCATAAGCAAAACAGCGGATTTTCCAGCCCAACTCGGTACCGGCACATTTCCACGTATTGTGGCTATCAGATTTTATTTTCTATCCAAAACCCTAATATAAATCGCTTCACCAATCATTTGTCTGTTCATTCATAACCATCTTACCCTCAGAAAGTGGTGTTACACTCCATTACAGCACGATTCCCCTTAGACCCTATGATTTGGTCATTTCACTGCCATTTTGGAACGTGATCTCGCGATACTAACTGAAAGATGACAGCAACACATTGCATGATGGGAGCTACTAAATGCCACGCGCCAAATAGTTGCATACGTAAACAACATACAAGATGATATAAAGCGCATTCTGCAGGACAAACAGTTCCATCTACAGCTCAAATCAGAGCAGAAGGACATAATACAAAATATGTTGGATAGAAAAGATTTATTTGGCTGTGTTATCCACAGGGGCTTGAATCGCTTTCATAGAGGTCACGCGGCCTATATACCCTATATACTAACAAGGGATGTAACGACCAACGTAGCCAAGCCACTACCAGTTCTGTTTCAGGCTTGAAAAAAAAATATTTAAAAATCACACATTCAAACAATCTTTGTTGTCATTTGCTAGCATATTGATTCATCTTTCCGACGAGACATAATTTTTCACAACTGCTTTACTCTTGAAGTCAGAGCACCCCTGCAAACTTGAAACTTTGCTCCAAAATAGGTCACCAACGTTTTGCTATGGCACACAGTCAACGGTCAAACTCCAAGAGTAAAGAGCACAATTGCGGACAATATCCGCATAAATCCTGACTGTCGTAAATACCTATGAACGCCTTCGACTCAACTATCACCAGAATAGTTCACATAGTGCAGACGAACAGCAGTAACTCACGTTTTTCATTCCGGTATGAATCCTTTCAAAAATCTTGAATGCATATTGTTAAAAGTACACAGCAGCAAATGAAATATGTCACCTGATTGGTTAATATTTCTCACGACACGCCCACATTCTGATAACGCTTGAAATATATGCTTTAAAAAAAATTCAGTAAGGATTACTTTTAGAAGTAATTTTATATGATTATAATATACCCAAAAATCATTTACAATATTTTTTATATATTACGAATAAGTAAAAACACTTACCCTGCCGTGAGAAATATTAACCAATCAGATGAATTTTACCGTTGACTGTGTGCCATAGCAAAACGTTGGTGACCTATTTTGGAGCAAAGTTTCAAGTTTGCTCTGACTTCTAGAGTGAAGCAGTTGTGAAAAATTATGTCTCGTCGGAAAGATAAATCAATATGCTAACGAATGACAACAAAGATTGTTTGAATGTGTGATTTTTTAATATTTTTTTCAAGCCTGAAACAGAACTGGTAGTGGCTTGGCTACGTTGGTCGTTACATCCCTTGTTAGTATATAGGCCGCGTGACCTCTATGAAAGCGATTCAAGCCCCTGTGGTGTTATCCACGGGCTTCGGAAAGAACATGTGTTACACCCCCCTCCCCCATTTTGGACAAGGTCAGACCATATATGCAAATCATCTCCCATGATACATTGCGGTAATCGTTTTTCTCGAAGTCACGTGACAAATATTCCAAAATGGCAGTGTTCAAAATGACGAAATCATATGGTCTAAGGAAAAAACGTGCTGTAATGGAGTGTAACACCACTTTCTGAGGATAAGATGGTTATGAATGAATAGAAAAATATTAGGGTTTTGGATAGAAACTAAAATCTGATAGCCACAAAACGTGGAAATGTGCCGGTACCGAGTTGGGCTGGAAAATCCACTGCTTTGCTTATGGAGAGCTCTCTGACGTCCCACGGCTACAGCAAGTTCTAAATAAGCCGTCGGACGGCAGAGGAATCTTGGACTACATCTACATGTATATCAACGTCATCCATCAGTTTATTTCATCGTCCTGATCGTCCGTTAGACTCATTTCTTGATTTTTGTACGAATTGATACGGAAATACATAATTTATAGATTTATAAACTTTAGAGAATACCGAAGGAGCAATCAAGAATGGACAATCCAGAGAAACTGGCAATATTGGGTACACAAGACAAAAAAAAACACAATACGCAAACAAGCCCAAATATAAGGTAAATAAGGTACGAACCCTCCTATAAACGACTGGATGTAAAGACCGAACATGGTTTTTATGCAGAATTCGTAACGGACATCACAAAACGGAACTAAGAACGTAAAGACACATGATATGCCAACGCAAAAAAAACTATAAAGATGAGCAACACGGACCCCACCAAAAAAACCGGGGGTGAACTCAGGTCCTCGCGAAGGGTAAGCAGTTCCTACTTCTCATAAGACATTGGAGACATATCTATAGCTAGTTTATATTACAACTGCTTATGAATCAGACAATTCACGATGGCAGACATAGAGTCTCTGAGACGATGACTGAATTGTTAGGTTTTTCGTTACTTGAGTCACGTTGTCAATTCAAAGCTGCCCAGTTATAAACACATGCTCTGGCATATACCTTTTGGAAAAATAGGGAATTCACATTTCATTCCAATTAGAATAATCCTCTAACCAAACGCAATACAAACATGTAGGAAGATTTTGGCAACAGCTTCAGTGTTCTTACTTAGCAAGATATTTCTCACCATCTAATACTAAATGCAATCAAACAAAATATTTCTTCATGGAGATTATATGATTATAAAACTAAATGGATACATCTGTTTAAGAAGGACCACTGTCTTGTGATGTTTCTTGAATTGTTCTTAAAATTTTCAAGACATGTAAAATTACTGTGACAGGTGGTGTTGTTCGGACTGCGTGCCTTTGTAGACATTTAGTTGAGTGCGCATGACCATCATCAGATGCGCTCAATGTCAAAAGATTGAAAACTCACATAATTGAAAAGTCTTAGGGAGCAAGAAAGCTAAAGCTAAAATAGATTAATGTTACGTGTGTCTGGGGAAAGAGAATCTTACTTTTAATATGAATTACATTATTTACACACATTTCAAACATAACTACATGTATATGTAATACACCATGTCAGTGCCGAAACATTGACTACTGGACAGATGATACCAATATTGGAAGGAGAAATAATTTGTTGACAGTCTTTGAGAGCTATTTTATTCACAAATGTATTTAAATTGTTATTTTATTTGTCTCTTTCTACGATTTTGATATTTTATTTTATAATTATTCTGACAGTGTGGTATATTTTTTATTTTCATTTTGTTATCTCAACATTGGTTGGTTAATAAATTCCAACGCTTTATCATTTTTTTTTCTTTTTGTCTTTCTCAAAGTGTCTGTTTGTTTTAATTGCACTATACAGTCAAACTTGCCCATGTGATCACCATCCATTAAGCTGTCACATCCATTAAAATGTCACCCTTTTTTTGTCCTGTTATAGAAAATATCATATGAATTGAACTTCTTTTAAGAGGTCACCTGTCTTATAAAGTAGCCTTTTCTTTGTCACAAAGGTGACCTCTTAAGGGGGTACCATACACTACAGGGAGATAACTCTTTAAAATCAGTTGAACGTTTTGATCATATGATGTTTGTATGCATATTTCAAGCATTTCCGTGATCAAAACCACAGAGAGAAAAGCTACTATGTGGCTAGTGAATTTATAGCTCTGAGTCTGTTGGTTGGAATTTGATAAAATTTTGATATTTATTACAGTGGATATATTCAAACACACTGCCAAAAAGACAAGAAATTAAACGAGCAAATCAAATTTTACCTGAAGTGTATGGTACCACCTTAATACAGATTTGACTGCATTTCTTTTTGTCTAACTCTAAATTATGTTCTTCTGTTATTTAATTTTCTGTAGTTTTTCCCCCATTTAATAAAGCATGCCAATGTGGGAAACGGGAGATAACTCAAACTGGCGTTGAGGTATTTTTGTCGGGTATTAGTAATTATTGTAATGTACAAAAATATCAATTACGAACTGGCATAGCCATTTGCTATATTCGCAGTATTTTATTTAATTAGGTTATGATAAACCCTACATTAGCATGTTTAGTAAATAGTATTTTGTGTGATTTTTTTGTGATTTAAGATTAATTTGTGAAGGAATTATATAACCGATATCCGTTGGCTCAGTGTTTTTTTTTAATTTTTCGTTTACCTAATTCATTTATAAACGTTAGAGAATAAAGAAGGGACAATCCAGAGACATTGTCATCATTGGTTACACATGAAACAGAACTAAGACAAACACAATACAGAGACATTGGTACCATTGGTCACACAAGACACAGAATGAAGACAAACACAATACAGAGACATTGTCACCATTGGTCACACATGAAACAGAACTAAGACAAACACAATACAGAGATATTGTCACCATTGGTCACACATGAAACAGAACTAAGACAAACACAATACAGAGACATTGATACCATTAGTCACACAAGACACAGAATGAAGACAAACAAAATACAGAGACATTGGCACCATTAGTCACACAGGACACAGAACTAAGACAAACACAATACAGATACATTGGTACAATTGGTCACACAAGACACAGAATGAAGACAAACACAATACAGAGACATTGGTACGAAGACAAACACAATACAGAGACATTGGTACCATTGGTCACACAAGACACAGAACGAAGACAAACACAATACAGAGACATTGACACCATTAGTCACACAAGACACAGAACAAAGACAAACACAATACAGAGACATTGGTACAATTGGTCACACAAGACACAGAATGAAGACAAACACAATACAGAGACATTGGTACCATTGGTCACACAAGACACAGAATGAAGACAAACACAATACAGAGACATTGGTACCATTGGTCACACAAGACACAGAATGAAGACAAACACAATACAGAGACATTGGTCACACAAGACACAGAATGAAGACAAACACAATACAGAGACATTGGTACCATTGGTCACACAAGACACAGAATGAAGACAAACACAATACAGAGACATTGGTCACACAAGACACAGAATGAAGACAAACACAATACAAAGACATTGGTACCATTG
>MJUT01038264.1:755588-767040 GCA_002080005.1 Gigantidas platifrons | reverse complement strand
AAGACAAACACAATACAGAGACATTGGTACCATTGGTCACACAAGACACAGAATGAAGACAAACACAATACAGAGACATTGGTACAATTGGTCACACAAGACACAGAACGAAGACAAACACAATACAGAGACATTGGTACAATTGGTCACACAAGACACAGAACGAAGACAAACACAATACAGAGAACTAAAAGGATTTAAATCCCTCATTGCTATTATGGTATGTTGTTTGATTTGTCTTCTTTCAATTGTTTACCTTTTGTTAATAGTGTAGACTTATGATCACGGATATGTACCACTTGTCGTAAACACTTCCTAGTCCTTTCGTCATTCACGATTTATTACCAGCGAGAACTGCTTACCCTTCTGGGGTACCTGAGTTCACCCCGTTTTTAGTGGGGTTCGTGTTACTCGATCTTTAGTTTTATATGTATGTTTTGTAGATCGTTGTTTGTCCTTTTGTATTTTTTCTTTTGGTCATTGTGTTGTCTGTTCTACTTCGATATACGGATTCTGATTGCCCCTTTGGTATCTTCAAACTCTTCTTATAGTCTATTTTCGAAGTTAGCTGTTCTGTGTTAAAATACGCAACTCTCTATAAGGACACATAAGGACAGCATGAACGGTGAAAAAAAAACCTATGTGGCAAAAGAATTCCGGTGTTAGAATGATTTTGTAGTTCTATTGAAAATCTCATCAACAGTTACTTTTTTTATTTTGAATACCAGACGTAGGAAATTGGCGCCGTTGAATAAAGATATTTTATCATTCGAACGGTAAGATGATTATCAATTATTTAGTGTTATATATCAATATGTATCACATGTTGAAATGAATTGCCTGTGTCTTCTCCGTCCATCATCCGGATTTTAAATGCCTGTTATCCGTTAATTTTTTCAGAAAGATAACAGAAAAGCTAAAAATGGTAAAATGCCATGGTTATATGTATTATATCTTTTTGATTTGGCCTGTTAAATTGATTTATGCTGCCCACGGTACATATGTTTCCTATATAAGTGTGTAGATTTAAACCTTGCTTTATACATCTACTGCTCTTGTTCTGATCAGACATGATATAGCAACTTCTGATTGGCTCGAGTGGTACAAACAGATACTGGCTTGTCGTTTGAAGATTTAAAGAATGTACTCATGTCATAGAAAGATGTGAAAACATTCCTCATTTAAATAGTTGTTTGAGTAAGTAACTCGACAAAACTACAATTTTAAAATTCACTATTTGTTTTGAATTTCCTATTAAAAGTTCAAAACGATGCAAATGTTCTAAGCCGAACCTGTGCTGTGTTTGTCACTAATGCTATCTATAAACCGTTGGCACTTAATACTTTACTGATGTTGACTAACGTCAAACGAGCTATATTAAAGAGGGTAACCAAGTGGCACTGAGATAGGTTGCTGATAGTTACAGGAAAAATTTGAAATAATAGGGAGATTGGAGATATGTTATTTAGTAACGAGATAACAATTACCACCTCTGTAACCTGCTTCAACGGTTTTTCTGTGATTTGAAATTCTCCCCACCCACAATACGTTGATTGTGAAGTTGTTCGCCAGGTGGACGGACTGATCAGTGGTACCACCGTAAAACTCAAATGATCCTACTCCTGAACATCGAGGTGCACTTGGGGAGCTCTTATTGACATTGCCTTCTTTTGAAATATTGTGTGACCCCACTGAATTATAGCATGCTGAAGTGGTATTGGATATTGTATACTATAGTTATACAACAATGGTTGATATAATACATTAAGGGTTGGCATGAAAGCACAAACTATTTACGAGTAAAACATCTCTATGTTTGATATTAGCAAGCATCCTTTATTTCTTATTATACAAGGTTAAGTACCATCTGTGTATCATATTTTGTTTCATATCGTCAGCGGTTTCTCCTTTATTCGAAGAATTTTTTAAATATTTGAGTAAATTATTGCCATTTGGATTTCGGATGATCACAGAAAAAACACGAATACGGCAGTTTAAAAATATCTAAACTTTTTTCCTTGATTTTTATTTAATCAAGTTCATATAGCATACGTAGCCATCTTGGACAACGAATATTAAAAGGGAAGCAGAAAAAGTGTACAATAAAACAGAAGAAAATTAAACTTAAAGTTTGCAAAATTCCCATTATGAATTTTCCGTGTAGGTATAGCAACATTCAGGCAGTACCTGCATATGGAATATATCTCTCTTTGTTTATGCTGTATTCTAGAACTGGTGAATCCTATCTGGATTATCCAGGGTTTATGTTAAAACGAGGAAGCTACTGACACATGAGTTCTTAATGGTTACGATGACGTCATCTCTTAAAGAGTTTAACCATCGTGACTTAGTTATCTGCTACGGAATATCTGTGTCACAATACTGTTCTCTTATCCTCTTCATGACTCATCGAATTTGTAAAACGATGGATGTCACCAGTGGAACAGGAACTGATCATCCTTCCGGAGAATCCGGAATTCACCCCGGTTTGTTGAGGAGTTCTTTCTTCTCGGACTATAGTTGTCTGAACAGTATTTTGTATATCATTGATTTCCTTTTGTCGTTTTACTTTTGCCATTGTATTATCTGTTCTTACTCGGTTCATGGCTTTTTATTACCCCCTCAAAGAACCATATACAAACCCAAGGATCGAAATTAAATGAGTGCATCGTGTTTAGAAAATGTCATAGCAAAACAACTTCTAACGATATACAATTTGGTAGGAGTTGTCGTTCGTTGATAGTAGATTGGGGACAACGATTCATCTTTATATGTATTATGATTGTTGCCTGTAATAGCCGGTTTAAGTTAGGAATTAATAAAGGGGAAACGACTTCTGTATTTGTTGCGTCTTGTCACAATGTTATTAAATACATTCATTTCACAAAAATGGGAGGTTTGGGTTCATTAAGTGTTTGTACCAAACCAGGAGAATGCGTGGTCATGTATGTGTGCTATTTATAGATGGTGACTGTGATTTGCCTATTGGATTTTGGAACTATACTGCGATTTTTTTTCCATTTTATTATTTATATACAAGATTACTCCAACACTCCGGACATAAGGTGTTAGACATTTTCATTCTAATCAATTACCCATCGTGTGATTCCTACGCAGACCAAGCAGTTGGGAATGGGAGTCTTACCAGATTTGATGATCAGTCTTATTTGTTGTTGTCAAACTGACCTCGATGAATGAATCTGGTCTAGTAACCAGTTTTGCTTCTTTTATCAGCTCAAGGGGACTACCATGAAATTCATAAGTAGAACATAGATTTTAATCTTACTGACACTTACCGGGAAGTAGTTTATCGAGATCGTGGGTTAGGTCATCACGTGTAGATCTTACAGCTAGGTTTGGAATAGTTCCATCCGCTACTATGATTTTATCATAGTTGTGCTTAAACATATCAGTTACAGTAAATAAATAGATTAGACTCTAACGTACTATTGAGACATGCTCTGTTCAACAAGTACGTATGTTAATTGTTTGTCTGCTGAAAGATACCAAAGGGGTAACCAGAAGCTATAAATCGAAGGTAGACAGACAATGCAATGGCCAAACGAAAAAGGACAAAGGGACAAACAAGGGTGTACAAAACATTACACGGAAATCTAAAGATCGAGCAACATGAACCTCACAGTTCCTGTTCCACATGTGACACCCGTAGTGTTACTGTTAAACGACACGAGCTTCATCTGATATGGGAATCGTGTGTTTGAATAAATACAAATAACATAAATAAAACAGGAATCACGACACGAGCATCATCTGATATGGGAATCGTGTGTGTAAATAAATACAAATAACATAAATAAAACAGGAATCACGACACGAGCATCATCTGATATGGGAATCGTGTGTGTAAATAAATACAAATAACATAAATAAAACAGGAATCACGACACGAGCATCATCTGATATGGGAATCGTGTGTTTGAATAAATACAAATAACATAAATAAAACAGGAACCACGACACGAGCATCATCTGATATGGGAATCGTGTGTGTAAATAAATACAAATAACATAAATAAAACAGGAACCTTCTACAAAACAAATGAAAAGTCAACACGAATAGAACATCAGTCTTACGAGGAAATCGTAGAGGACATCAAAATAAGCAACTTACATCCTATATGTTAAGAAGCGTGGGGTCCATATTTACACCTTTCAATTCATTTCTGCTAATACCATTTGACCTACGTTTAAGTAAGCTAAAAGAGCGAGCGGCTTCCCGTATGAAATTTCTTACTTTAAAGATGTCTACATGTTTATATTCTGATAGTTTGTTTACACGTCAACAATGAATTATATCAACTAAGTTTTGAATTATCTTGATTTATTAAACCCATGTTAAATAGAATAATTAAATATCATATTAAATTATAAAGTGTCGTGATACTACTGATAATAACAACACGCCTTATAATCTTACAAACCAATTTAGCCATTGTATCTAGAAGCTGTCAGGGGCAATGCGTAATCGGGTTGTAAATATATGATATAATCTTCGTTCAAGTATTAAATATGGTCGTATTTGTAATAATTCAGATACCCTTGTAGCTTTCGAAGGCTATAAATTATGTTTAGTGACACCTTGACATGTATAATAGGCATTCATAATCTGCACTTATTCATACATACAATGACTATGCTGTATGTGAATTCACAGTTGTATAGTTTCCATTCTTGCTTACCAACATGCATGCACCCCATCCCCGCCCACTCGGAACACAAGGAGTTTTTCTCACGCTATTTTGGAGTTTGTACATTTTAACAGAAATCTGTCAACGTGGATATACTTCTGTCTGGGTTATTTCCTATTTGATTTAGGAACTATACTGCAATTTTTTCCCCATTTTATTATGAATATACAAGATTACTCCAACATTCCGGACATAAGGTGTTAGACATTTTCATTCTAATCAATTACCCATCGTGGGATTCATACGCAGACCAAGCAGTTGGGAATGGGAGTCTGACCAGATTTGATGATCAGTCTTATTTGTTGTTGTCAAACTGACCTCGATGAATGAATCTGGTCTAGTAACCAGTTTTCCTTCTTTTATCATCTCATGGGGACTACCATGAAGGTTTTTGAAATTCATAAGTAGAACATAGATTTTAATCGGGAAGTAGTTTATCGAGATCGTGGGTTAGGTCATCACGTGTAGATCTTACAGCTAGGTTTGGAATAGTTCCATCCGTTATCATTTTATCATAGTTGTGCTTAAATATATCAGTTACAGTAAATAAATAGACTAGACTATCTAACGTACTATTGAGACACTCTCTGTTCAACAAGTACGTATGTTAATTGTTTGTCTGCTGAAGATACCAAAGGGGTAACCAGAAGCTATAAATCGAAGGACAGACATATACAATGGCCAAACGAAAAAGGACAAACAAGGGTGTACAAAACATTACACGGAAATCTAAAGATCGAGCAACACGAACCTCACAGTTCCTGTTCCACATGCGACACCCTTCGTTTTACTGTTAAGCGACACGGGCATCATCTGAAATGGGAATCGTGTGTGTAAATAAATACAAATAACATAAATAAAACAGGAACCACGACACGAGCATCATCTGATATGGGAATCGTGTGTGTAAATAAATACAAATAACATAAATAAAACAGGACTCACGACACGAGCATCATCTGATATGGGAATCGTGTGTGTAAATAAATACAAATAACATAAATAAAACAGAAATCACGACACGAGCATCATCTGATATGGGAATCGTGTGTGTAAATAAATACAAATAACAGAAATAAAACAGAAATCACGACACGAGCATCATCTGATATGGGAATCGTGTGTGTAAATAAATACAAATAACATAAATAAAACAGGAATCACGACACGAGCATCATCTGATATGGGAATCGTGTGTGTAAATGAATACAAATAACATAAATAAAACAGGAACCTTCTACAAAACAAATGAAAAGTCAACACGAATAGAACATCGTTCTTACGAGGAAATCGTAGAGGACATCAAAATAAGCAACTTACATCCTATATGTTAAGAAGCGTGGGGTCCATATTTACACCTTTCATTTCATTTCTGCTAATACCATTTGACCTACGTTTAAGTAAGCTAAAAGAGCGAGCGGCTTCCCGTGTGACATTTCTTACTTTAAAGATGTCTACATGTTTATATTCTCCTAGTTTGTTTACATGTCAACAATGAATTATATCAACTAAGTTTTGAATTATCTTGATTTATTAAACCCATGTTAAATAGAATAATTAAATATCATATTAAATTATAAAGTGTCGTGATACTACTGATAATAACAACACGCCTTAGAATCTTACAAACCAATTTAGCCATTGTATCTAGAAGCTGTCAGGGGCAATACGGAATCAGGTTGTAAATATATGATATAATCTTCGTTCAAGTATTAAATATGGTCGTATTTGTAATAATCCAGATGCCCTTGTAGCTATAAATTAGGTTTAGTGACACCTTGACATGTATAATAGGCATTCATAATCTGCACGTATTCATACATACAATGACTATGCTGTATGTGAATTCGCAGTTGTATAGTTTCCATTCTTGATTACCCACATGCATGCACTCCATCCCCGCACACTCTGAACACAAGGAGTTTTTCTCACGCTATTTTGGAGTTTGTACATTTTAACAGAAATCTGTCAACGTGGAGATACTTATGTCTGGGTTATTACCCAACCAAGGCTACGATAAACCTCACCTTAAGTCACCACTTCAACATTTTTATTATCGTTACCATGAATTGCATGATAAACCATAGTCCCTTTGCATCTCAGTAGAATGCGGTCTTTTCTCAAATGGACCTCTGTTTCCATGCAAGGTTTTAGGAAATAGGATTTAATGATGGGTGTGGGGCATGTTACGCTTACCATTTCGGGATTCTTTCTATCACTCTATGCTTCATCATTCTGCTGATGTTGTTGCTTTGTATCCGGATCATCCAGTCGTTCAACAGAATCGCTTCTGTCTTAGTGACTCATTCCTATTGTATGTAATTAAATGTATATATCAACTTTAGTACGCACGACTCGTTTCGATTCGTTTCTGGAATAACCTTCATCAGGTACGCTCATGATTTAAAGATTAAGAACGTACCTGAAACTATTGTACTCTTAAAAGACATGTTGATAAGTATTACCTGGTAAAATGTCCAATAGGAAAATTTGACGTAAAGGGTCATCATTTGGAAAGTAGCTTAACGGTTGTCACTTGTTTAACCGTTACGGAATATCTGTGACCATGAATATATTCCATTTGTCGCAATCACAATCCGGTCCTTTCCTCTTTCATTACTAATCACCGGGTTTGTAACAAGAGTAACACGACGGGTGCCATTGATGGAGCATGAATTGGTTACGATTCCTGAGCACATGAGTTCAAGCCGGTTGTTAGTGGGGTTCTTGTTACTCAATTTGTAGTTTTCTGTGCTGTTTTGTGAATCATTTCTTGTCCTTTTTCATTTGGCCATTTTGTTGTCTGTTCTTCGATTTACGGCTTCTGGTTAACCTTATAGTATTTTCAAATATTTCTTGCATTTTCTAGTTGAAGGATCTATTAGTCGGCAATGCTTTGTATCATCAAAAGTGTTAGCAAAATCGTTGTTGTTTAATGGTAAGTTTTCAATTTATTTCAAATTTTACCCATCCTTTCTACCATCAAGTGAGATTTTTGTTATTTTTGTTATACAAGACACCGGAGAATGAAACCATATAATAAATTGTTTGTGTGATGTGTTCGTATTATGAAAATATAAGACATGGCATGTTTTCTTGTCAAAAATATACTATTTTATCCCAGAATATTTCAAGTTTGTGTCTTGTGCTTCATTACGGGAACCTGTTTATTATCCTCAGCATCAATACCTTATTTGTTTTATTATGACTTACAGTGTTTTATAATGAATGCCTAACTTTCATAAAAGAAACTGGGTTGTTGCACTTATGCAGAATACGGGTTATCAAATTTTATTTACATTATTTAAAACAAGTTTTCCCAGATCAATTATTTAAGCAGAACAATCCTTATAGTCAGCCGAATGTAGTACAAGATGGTACTTGCATTTATCTGTTCAAAGTTTGTTCTATTTATATATTCGTTCAGTAGAATAAAAGTTAGAATAAAGAATCAGAAACCGTACATCGAAGTCGAGAGGGTACAATGGCCGACCGAAATAAATGCGACAGTAAGACAAAGAGTAGTCCACTCATAAATATATACAGAACACTTGAGATTGATCAACACGAACTCCACTGAAAAGGGAACTTTAGCGTTCAGAAATAGTAAGAAATATCAACTCCACTACTTGCAATCGTCGTGCTACTTATGTTTAAATTCCGGTGATTACTAATTTTATAAGTGTTGCGTCATGAACGAGGAAATATATACTCCTTATTGAGGAGCGAGCAAAAGGCACGATCTGCCATTATAACTATTGGTCGTGAGGCTTAACGGTAACAAGATGGGACCACTAGTGGAGCAGGAATTACTAAGACTACCGGAACACTTACGTTCAACCCTGGCTTTAATGGTGGTGTTTGTGTTGCTCAATCTTTAGGTTTCTGTGTAGTATTTTCTCGACTATTGTTGTGTCTGTTGGACATTACATTGTCTATCCTTCGATTAACGACTTTTGATTATCTCTTTGACATCTCCAAACATTTCTTACTTATAAATGCACTTTGTATTTAAAAGATATTTTCTAATTCAGCTCTCGTAAGGCCAGTAATAATTTTCTCTTGAAATATGGAAGTGAACCTTTAATTATGTATTGAAAAAAATATAACTTAGATTTGAAAATAACTTTTGCTGTGATCATTAAAATGTCATTTTCATATTGAGAATAAAATACCATTATCTTTATGATGTTTTTTTTTGGGAGGGGGGGGTGGCTGATGATGTGGTGAACAAATGGATTATAATGTAATTTAAACCATACCTAATGACATCTAGATTTTATGGTTTATGGTGAATTGGGGCGCTATCCACTAGACATATTTATTAAACTTCGAATTATTAAATACTGGACAAAACTAGTTCTAGGTAAGCAGGAGAAACTGCCTTCGGTCTTATACAATCTTGCTTTGAGGAAATATCAAAACAATGTTACTTGGCTAAAATATGTAAAATCAATCTTAGATGTAGGTGGTCTATCTTATGTATGGAATAATCAATATGCATTAAATCCAAATTGGTTGTATTGTACCATTAAACAGAATCTTACCGATCAGTTTAGACAACTTTGGCTTTCCGATTTACAAAATTCCCCGAAATCACTCAACTATAGAATCTACAAAGAGGATTATAAACTAGAAGATTATTTTAAAATCCTAGATGACAAAAATATTATTACTTTTTGTAGATTTAGAACACTCAATCATAAACTTCCCATAGAATCTGGAAGATGGCAAAATATCAACAGAGAAAACAGAAAATGTTTATTGTGCAATACTAACAATATCGGTGATGAATTTCATTACATCTTTACATGCTGTTTTTTCCATTATGATAGAAAGAAATTATTAAAAGCTAAATATATAAATAGACCAAATGCTATGAAATTTAAAGAACTCATGAATAGTAAAAATCCTTCTAATCTGAACAATCTCTGTAAATTTATACGAATTGTCAACAAAAAACTAAACTCTCCTGGGTAATCTATAAACAATTTTGTGTGTGTGCTGTGTTTGTCTTTTGTTTTTTGTTTTTTGTTTTTCCTACTTAAATGATATGTAAATGTAAAATGTTATAATATTTGACTAATACTCTGTTATTACCTCCATGTACTGCTACATTCGTACTACATTTATTGTAATAATCTGTGTTTATTATGTTTTCTGTACCATTGTAATTTGGTTTTAGAGAAATAAAGAAAGTGACAAAGACACTTCTATTCAAGCGAATAATACATGTACTACGCCCAAATCACATCGTTGTCACTTAATAAACAACACAAAAGATAACAATTTAACTCAATTTAAATATTCCACAAACTACGCATTTGAAAAGTAATTAGTTTATATTTTTATGTGCAAAATAGTATATTATTATAACTCAATATATATTTTTTTTTATAAAATTAACTGCAGATAAAATTACTATTTTGCATATAAAAATACAATTGCTGATTTTGTTTAAATAATTTTGATGACTGATCACGACTATTATCCCTAGGGAAATAGTTCAGTTCAAACAGCATACGTTTTCCCGCGCTTTTATGGTTCGGATCTTTCGTGTTTTAAGGTACATGCACATACATGCCCGAGAGATACGATTATTTGTTTACCAGACGATAAAATGGCATCTGCTGAAGCAGGTCGATTTGCCTCGCTCTCCGAGGAGGATTACTTTAATTGAGTTTAATCTTGTTGATCAATTCTTTAAACTAGTTAGAATTGTTGTTAAAACATGTTTATTGTTGATATTTTTTCTTAATATTACTATTAAGAACTTCTATTTGTGTCTTTTAAATAGCCATATTTTCTCAGATTTCCTAGATTGCCTTTGGTATAATAGAACACTTATTTACTGGCTATTCGGGCAATAGCAAGTTTATTGTCCCACTCGACACCAACTAATGGAAATAGTTGGTGTCTCGGGGGACAATAAACGTGCTATTGTCCTCATAGCCAGTAAATAGGTTTACACCCCAGGTCTATTGTTAAACCATATGCTTTCTATCTCTGAAACTGCCTTTCTATGAATTACTGTATTGTTATGAGAACAATAGCCTTTGTTCACAGGGTGTGACGACAGGGGGTTCTTCACACCCTGTGAGCACGGCCTATTGTGCCTACAACAATGGAGTAATTAATTACCACTCAGCTGAAGATAACACGAACACTGGATATTGAAAAACTGAAAAAGAAGTAATAGTTATACACTGAGGTATAGGTGTTTCTGGATTAGAAACCCTGACGGCCGGAGGCCGGAGGGGTTTCTAATCCAGAAACACCGTATACCGAAGTGTATAACTAACTTACTCCCCGTGTTATTCTAAATACACGAAATATTCATTACAAAATGTCATAAAAATACAAAAACAATAAACACAGAAACATTAAATTTCATAAATCGATACATTTTTGTGGTTTCCCCATTGTGTACCTCTTCTATAAAGATAGACTGAACGACTGGGTTGTATTAAGGATTAAACAGATTGATTGGTTAATAATGAGAGATGTTATTCGATATACATTTGATCTTCAGGAATGATAGACGTGTTATATTAAACTGAACTTTTTTTTGAGAATGGATATTAACCATATTGTCACAAATATTACTCAGAACTGCTAAATAAAGTAAGTAAGAATATATGTTGAATATGACAAAGTATTTTTCTACCAATAAACTTCAGTTTTTAAGTGCGCATTTAACAGGTCAATGTTTTTTGTTTTGTTTTATTTTGCATTGTTTTTTT
>MJUT01038264.1:743080-754321 GCA_002080005.1 Gigantidas platifrons | reverse complement strand
ATTTTGTAATGAATATTTCGTGTATTTAGAATAACATGGGGAGTAAGTTAGTTATACACTTCGGTATACGGTGTTTCTGGATTAGAAACACCTATACCTCAGTGTATAACTATTACGTATAATACAACTACCTGTACATTCACTGCCTATAACCAATAAAGTTGTGAGTTCGAATAAAGGAGGATTATACTCGATACCACATTGTGTGATAAAGTTTGTCAGTAACTTGTGGCAGGTCGGTGTTTTTTCCGGGTACTTCGGTTTCCTCCACCAATAAAACTGACCGCCATAATATAACTGAAATATTGTTGAAAGTGGCGTTAAACACCATAACCCTAACCCCTGTAATTTAATAAGTTACATTTGATGAATTCTCTGTATACCAGAATGTATTAATCTCAAATGATATTTAAGAAAATATTAAAACACAAAATGTCTCCTTATGCTCAAAAAAATTAAATCATATCTGTATCAATAAAACAATTTCAATTAATTTATGAATGTAACATTGGATAATATTTAAAACAAAATATGGTTCAGATATATATCGAAAAACAACAATAGTTTATTCTTTGTTCCCTACTTTTCATATAATATATGCACTTTTATGTAATGACGGATATCATTAGCTATGAATGTGGGTTCAATCTCACGAACATTCTATGCTGATTCTGATCGACACTTTGGTATCTTCAAACTCTTCTCCCTACCATGATATCGTTTGTATAATTTCCATTAATCGATATAAAACTTACGAAACTCTTCATTAGTTTGAGGAAGGTTTGTTGGATATAAATGTTTGTGTTGACTATACATTATATAGTAAGTAAACACACAATTAGTAAACACTATATATATACATTCTAAATTCTAAATAACTTGTGTTTTTACCTTCACGTTCAGTTTTTCAGTGTTTCTTTGTTTTCTGTTCGTTTCTTTTTTCTCTTTTGTCCTTTGTAGAGGGAATGCATAGCAATAATAAAACATATATAATTTCGTACGCACGACACGGTTCTGCAATAACCTTAATCAGATACGCGCAAAGTCGAAAGATTGGAAAGACATTACTGGATTTTGTGTTTCATTGGTAATAAATACGTTTCGTTCTTGCAATTAATAGTGCACAACTGTTGCTAAAAATGAATATAAAGAGAGACAAAAAGTGAACTTTGTAACCAACATTAACATTATTTCTGTCAAAATAATAAAAACGTAGATATCAAATTTAGTGCGCACGCGACGAATTTCTGGAATTTAGTCCACGGCAACATAGTTGATAAAAGAATATTTGTCTTTATTTGCCTTAGTGGTGTACAGATGTTATTTTGTGTTCAGATTGTCACGCTACACCAATATACTAGTATCTCTATCTCCCGTGCCTGTGCTTATTCGAAAACAATATATTCAATGACTTCTATACAGTTTTGTTACGATTTTCTCTATTAGAAACATTAAAGGAGTATTCGTGTTAAAGAAAATACCACAATTCTAAAATCTAAACCACAAATCGTACACCCAAAATGGATACTCGTGACACATACGCTTTCCGTATGAAAACTATTTTCGGTTCGTCTTTATCTCCCGTTGTTTATAAGAGGGTTCATGTCTTATTTACGTTATTTGTGTTTGTTTGGCCCGTCTTTTCCTCCAGTTGTTTATAGGAGGGTTCATGTCTTATTTACGTTATTTGTGTTTGTTTGCGTCGAGTGGTGTCCAACTTATATTGTGTTGTGTTTTTGCTTTGTTTGTCTTCCTCTTGTGTATCATAATGTTGCCAGTTTCTCTGGATTGTCCATTTTTGATTGCCCCCTTCGGTATTTTCCAACGTTTATTTATATAATAAGGTGAGCGGTCATGTGTATATTTGACCGCTCACTTTGCTGGTTTAGTACAGGTATTTTAATAGGTGTTTTATGGACCCAAACCTGCCCTATTATTGAAGTGTTATCCACATTTGCGGAAAATGTCAACCTTTATATATGACTGTGTGAGCTGCGTTGTTTTAAGAGATATAATCTTGCTATATATACATTATCTATTTAATTTTCGTGACACAGAAGACAACAATATCATCATAAACATAGTGGTTTGGCATAATCCACGAATCAAAGGGTTTACTCAGAGCAGCATTATCATGGCTGTTTTGTTTAGTTTTTGGTTTTAATATCAAAAAAATGTATTATAGTTATTTGACCAATAATAGTACAATATATATACATGAAATGGAATGGATGCAGATGAATCACAGAAAACAGTTTCACATTTCTTCAATCCTTGCATTTTGAATACATCTTAAGATGACATAATCATAATATACCGTGAAAACATATATATTCGTGGGGTTGCTGATTTTCGTAGATTGCATAGTTCACTAAAATCACTAAAATAAAATCCAACGAAATATAATTTGTGTCAATGGATTTTTTACTTTGTGTTTTAAACAATGAATTAAAAACTCATGGATCGATGCATTTTGTAGAAACCACGAAAATTTGTGACCACAAATAAATTTACAATCATATTTTTACAGTAGATAGTTAACATGAGCAAATACATTTACTGTTTACAGCATACGGAACCTTCAGCCATTTGCATCTCATTCCTCCATATCGATCACGACGTTTTCTCCGCAATACTTTCATATCATTGTTATATTTGTTCTTATTCCGTCTTCCTTTCCGTCCTTTCCTTTTCCCTTTCCTACAATTCCAACGTAGAATGCCTATGACTTCACCTTCTGTCGGAACACACGTCATGCCAGGTGGCCATGAACAAGATACTTCTGTAGAACACTGTCCTTTACGTATCCATCGAGGCCAGAATAAACTACCCATGTCAGTCCACACAAAATGGACGCTGCACGTGCCGTGGAGCAGAAGCCACCGTTTGAATAAATCTAAAGTATGGTCGGAAACATTAGCTACTGCATTTTCGTTGTCCGTTAAAGTCATATTAAGTGTAGCAAAGTCTTTCAAAAGCTTCGAGTCGATATTTTCAGAACTGGATATGGTAATTACGTTTTGATTGTCATCGATAGGGCGTTCGATGGACATCCATTTGTCATTAAAATCGTCACCAAGTTTCTTGATAAGTCGCTTCAGTTTTAAATCCTGTTGCTTTGGAGCATACCTCATAAATCCTGGAATCTGTTCGTCTACAGAGTTACCTAACTTGTTGTTATGCCGATTTCTGTGATTTGGTCTTCTTGGGATCTTGTTTGAAAATAAATCAGCATGTATTAGGTCATTATATTTAAAATTTCGATATGTCAGCACAGTTTCGAAAAACATTAAAACACAGATAATTACTTTCAAATCCATCCTTGTCAGCTTCACATGGCGTCTGAACTGAAAAATAAGAACATAAAGGTCATATTTTTGCATTTAATTATAGTCCTCTAACATCTTGTATTTCCCTTTAGAATGAGATAACATTCCATTGTGTTTTAAACGCTTTTTGTTTAGATGGATATATGCTGTGTCAGTCAACACCCCTAGTAAAAATCGTAACAGCCTGAACTCATTACCAAAAAGTAATTCATTTTTATTTATTTTGATAACTCTGCAACTTAGAAGAATGCAGATTCTGCATATTTTTCGGCGATCTTATGCAAAATAATTACATTGTGTATTAGTAAGAATGTAAAAGTAAAAAAGAGAACAAAGGTATGGACAACACAAACGCCCACAGTAACGAAAATACATACATTGTACAGAAATACATAAGAGATATTGCTGTCCATGTGGTACAATGGTTTGATTTACACTATTTATTCCAGAAAACATAAATGATACTTAATATACAATGATTACATATGCGGATTCGGAAACAAGTTAACCGCAAGTGATAAAGTTTACCAGTTGCTTGCCCTTGTTCGGTGGTTCTCTCCGGGTACTCCGGCTTCCTCCACCACTAAAACTGGTCGCTATGATATAGCTGAAATATTGTTGAAAGTGGCGTTAAACACCAAAAATCAAATCAAATCAAATCAAATCGGAAACAAGTTGAAAGACTATGTAAATCCGTCTCCAAGAATCCAATGCTTCAATAGTTTTTTAAATGATGTATTATTTTCATCTTAGAAATGTTAGTAAACCGATGTAAAGTGACGACAATAGCTCACTTCGTCCTTCGAGTCGGGTGAGCTAAATGTGGGAAATTAACGAATGGAAAACTAAAAATCATCAAGCTTTACCTTGATATGACCAAGGTTATCCGCTATATCATTGCCTTGTCTTTTATACTTCCGCACGGGCACGGCATTGTATTCGATGTTAATGTGTGGTTATAATGTTTACAGATACTATCAATAAATGACTATAGTTTTAAAACTACTGAAATATCCACTTGTAAACCACATGGATCTTTCGCGAAAGGCATCTACAGTATGTCCTCGTTTTAGTGCGAGTAAGGGGTCATTATCTGGAATGGATATATGACAATCTTAAAATGTAATTTTGTCGGAATGAAATAAAAGGGCCAAAAACAGATGTTATGGGAATAAATGTGGTAAAACTGCGTTTTTAATTATCTTGCATCATAACGAATTACTTATTATGAGATAATTCTAAATTTAGACATGGATGCAATTCGTACATCAAAATGTTAGCCGAGGAAAACACTGTCTCATAAACATACGTACTTTTAACGGTACTTTATAAACAATGTAACAATTAGAACTTTGTCAATTAAAGTATGCATATATAATCAGGTAATCAAACCTTGAGTGACCGACTAACACATTACTATACAGATATTAAAACAAAACACAAACAAAATGTTATAGAAAAGGAATCCAACTTGAACAATATGTTCAGTTGTATATATATAATATTTAACACATTCTAGTACAATTTCTGGATCCAGTGGGGTAGGTAAAGTATAAGTTCTAAGCTCCCTAGTGACCGACTATCATTATTTAGACGGTCAGTAAATTGTTGAAGGGTGATCGCTTTAGCGCGAACCCTTCAACTGTTTACTTACCGTCTAAATAATCATAGTCGGTCACGGGAGCTTAGAACATTTTCGTACGATGTTGCTGATCTATAACTTGAAACAGTAACTAAGTTTTTTCCACGAACTATGCTTGACGGACTTTCTTGGAAGTTCTAAGGCTAAAGACGTAATGGTCACTAGACAAAATTAAGCACCGCCCACTGTCTGCATCGTTTTCGTAACTGCACGTTTATCTATAGTCTGCATCGTTATTTTTAGGAATGGAATTTTCCACTGCCCAGTAAAGCGTATTAATCTTATTCTCTAGATTTCCATATATGGTTCTGCCTTCAATCGTTATTTTTAGGAATGATTTTATCCAATCATAGGTCGTCAAATAAATGCAACATCGTACAATGTATGTTTGTCACTTGCTTTGTATGATTGTAATATTCATTTCTGTGACTGAATCATCTGAAAAAGCATCCTATGCAATGTATGATAGTTAGATTTCTGCCATAGTAACAATTATAACACAGTATTCCATTGTAAACTAGCTTAAATACAAATATAATGTCTTCCTTTAGTCTCATCTTACGTAACAAGGTACAATGTATAACCTTGTTTAATGAAACTGTGTTTATAGTGCGGATTTGTCTTAGTGGGACTAAATGGTTCGTCATTATGTTAAATGAGTGCTACAGTGTTTTCATGGTGAGGTTTCCTATACCGGTAAGGGCAGAACAAAACATGCAAACAAAATATCAGCTTCAACATCTAACTCTAACACTGTTGGGTTGAATTTTCAGATGAAAATATAAAATATTTATCCTTTCGAGTCCAGTGGGGTAGATATATTGTATAGTTGTTACTTGCTTGAAACGATTGTAATATTAATTTCTAGTAACTGTATCATATGAAAAATCATATCATACCATGTAATAATGAAAGAAAAAACATGTGTATATACCATCGATACACGCTTAAACAAGAGTACAAACCCGACCTCTTGTCACACCTTATTATACAACAAGGTATTTCCTCCTTTAATGAAGTTAAATTTTTACATAGTGAATTTTGCCGCGGGGGACTAAATGGTTCGTCATATTGCTAAGCGAATAAAAAAAAGTCAGGTGCTGCAGTGTATGATGCACTGCATGGGTTCAAATCTCGCTTAAGGAAGAACAACTATATAATATATATTGTCTTGTGATTGTCGGATCTTATTTGGACCTAACGCAGTTGTTTACTGTTGTTTACTAAATATTATGTTGATTGATGAAAGTTGTATTTTGGGGTTGCTTCTATTTTGTATTGAAATGTCTGTACCAAGTCCGGAAAGTGAGCGCTCAGATATTCGTGTGGTAGGGGTAGAAATGTCTGTACCAAGTCCGGAAAGTGAGCGCTCAGATATTCGTGTGGTAGGGGTAGAAATGTCTGTACCAAGTCCGGAAAGTGAGCGCTCAGATATTCGTGTGGTTGGGGTATCGACTTTGTCTCTCTCTATCATTTTGCTTTTTCATTTTAGAATTGTCCTCAAAGTGTGGTATTTTTTTTTTCGTCAATTTATTGTTCATTGTTAAAGTATAGCTATGTTATAACTGTTAATAGAACAGACGGGGGGAAATAATCCAAATCATTGGTATTTATTTTTATTCCACTTTAATATGTTTCACTGACCAATATGGAAATTATTTCAAAGATCAACTAAATAAAAAAAAATATCTTTCTTTTTATACAAGAAATGATCAAATAAATGTTTTAACATTTATTTTTATGTTGAACAACAAAATTAATATACATAAAAATGTGTAAATCTTATCTTACCTGTACAGTGTAAATGTTCCGAGACAATTACATAATATCTACTACAACGTATACCTTTTTAACTGCCGCTTGCGTCAACTTATCGAACTGTGAAGATTTCAGTGTCTGGTGAGTGATGTATCGCTGCCAAGAGCTACATCCAGCGGAACTGATTATCAAGTATTTTATAGGCTATTGATTTGCTGTATCTTATCAGCTGATCAAGTTCTGTTGAGAAATTGGAAGGCAGCAGCATAAGTTATGAAATATTCAATTTACTTAATTGAATTTGATGAGTGAAAACAATACAATTCATACATTACTATACAATTTTTTTACATTTCCACAATTTTCTTATTTGTCAATCATTTTCCTTAATTTTCGTAAAAGTTTCAGACCCTTGGAGTCATGTCTAGATGAATATGAAAATAAACAGTACGAAAATAAATAACAATTATACATTGATACAACGAGGAATTGAAATCGGAAACCTTGGTAGTGCAGAATAATATAATTATATTTCAAATTTAATTATATAGTTATTGCATAAGTCGCCATTATCCCAACACGAGGAATTGGCGCCTTCGATTTTCCATTGTTTTTCAATAGTAAATATTACTTCTGCTTGCGCAATCGCCTTGGTGTTCTTATACCATCATTATATGTTATTTATAGAACGCGTTCATCTCTTGGGGACTAACAAACTGACTTCTATTGTCTATGAAACTTAGTCAGTCAATTAAGGCACAAGGTTTCTTTGCCTCTAACTATTTACAAACATATAGATTTGTGAATAGATTTCATTTATTAGATTAACAATACACAATGTACATTTAGGGGTTATGTGACATTGACGGGGCACGAGATTCAATCATTCCAAAGTATCAGACCTTGCGGTCATTAAACGTACCAGTACAAGTTTCATAACAGATACAGCGTTCTGATTGGACGAATTTAGAATACGACCACGAAACTAATGCTCGAAACGGTTTCTGACCTTAAGCTTTAGCAACACTCCAATTGGCAACAGATCGTATTGTTCAAGTTTTTTTTTATTTAAATGTTGTGTCCACACTGTTGTTCCATTTGGATCAATATTGCCCTTTGCTATTCAGTGACGTCTCTTGTCTGTTTACTGTTTGGCGTGATCTCTAGATTTGATTACGTACTTGTTGTCACTTATCAATTTCTCTACACGGGTAATATCAAAGACATTTGCTCTGTAGTGAAAACAACATTATGATACTACACTTCAAGTGTCACAAAGAGTTGAATTTTACCACGCAGAACAAGACAAACATTCCTAACATACAGAATATCATTGGAACAACAGAGGTATTCAATATATGTAAATAAATGCATGATATAAGTACAAATAATATGGGACACATTGGAATTAGCACTTTGATAGGTGATCATTACTGCACATGATGCCTAAATAATGCTATTTTTGTAACAGCTATAATGTGTAAATTTTCAATGAAACGATAACTTACCAGTATTATATCATTAAGAAAAAGTAGCATTAACAGATGTTGTAGGTATTCGTGTATCAACACTATCCTCTCTCCAACGACTTATACATGATATAATGAAGAAACAGATGCTTATATATCTTTGCGTTAGAAGCATGTTTACTTCAATTTGATGGGTTCCTTTTTCTTTAATACAAACAGCTTATATGGTCGGTGGAGCTGGAACTGCTTACCCTTCAGGATCACAAGTGTTCACCTCAGATCTTCAGTAATGTTCATGTTGCTCAGTCCAGTTTTCTGTGTAGTATTTGGTCGAACCATGTTTATCATTTTGCCCTTTCTCTTTGGCCATTGTATTGTCGGTGTCTCTGTTTCTTCCAGCTACAGCTTCTGGTTACCACTTTGGCATCATCAGCGCTTGTTTACTCAGTAACTATATGTGTATGTATCTGGATATGTAATTTCATTCTTAAATCGTATGCCTTAATTATTTAAGAAAACATAAAAAATAAAAGAACAGATAGACTTCATTTTCATTTATATTTACATGTTGGAGCCGTCGTGGTCGTGATCGTATGGTAGTTGGATTTACAACTACATATGCAATAAATGCATATCACCAATTAATATGTGAGTTCGAATCTCGTTCATGCGAGGTGTACTCGATACAACATTATGTGATAAAGTTTGTCAGTGACTTGCGACAGGTCGATGGTTTTCTACGGGTACTCTGATTTCTTCCACCAATAAAACTGACAGCCACGAAATAACTGAAATATTGTTGAAAGTGGCGTTAAACACCATAACCCATCTCCCACCCTCAAATATTACCTAACACTGTACAGACAAGAACTGGACAGAATCAACTTAGAGACAGATCTCTTCAGGAAAAATTATCTTGTAAATGAAAAAAGTTCACCATTTGGTCAATATCATCATTAGTGTACACTAATTATATCTCTACATTTAGTTAATTAGAATTTGGGCGTTGTAATGATGCTTGATGATAGATAAAGGGATTTTAATGTAGACAAAAATTATTGAAAAGTGAGGTGTAGTAAACTTTATGACTTTTGGTAAATGAAACGTGGAACATTTAGTTTGGTATGCGAATCTGATGGGGAGTTTTCGTTTTGCCATTGCATGTGCATCATCTTTTGGAATATTCGATTAGTCGGTCTTTCATTTTGAATACGTTAATGGCGTTAGAGGTTTTAAAAATGATAGCAAAGACTATAAATACACGGATCGAAGAGAATACCGAAGGGACAATCAAAAATGGATAATCCAGAGAAACTGGCAATACAGGCTCTACAAGACGAACAAAAACGGAACACAATATGTGTTGGACACCACTATCCGGAAACAAATACAAACAACGTAAACAAGACATGATCCTTCGACTAGATATTTCAAAATGCTGTTATCACACAATGGCTAAATACTGTATATAAAGTACAGAGTTGTAATTTAATAGTACATATATACACTGACAAAAGAACTGCTTATACTTTACTTTTTGAAAAATCAAATGTGTTGTACGCATCAATGTAGCCTGGTTTCTCGTAAAAAGTAAAGGCATGTTTTTAATGAAGATAAAACAGATATATTATTTTACTGAAGTTTCATAGCAATAAATCACAGTCTTTTTTTTTCATTTTTGATTTATGTTACATACTCACGTTATAATCGTTTATTCTAAAGTCCACAATATTTGGTCACATGACGGTGTGAAAATAATATATAATACCGGTATAGAACACACGTTAAGAACATTTGTGATGTTAACTATAAATAAATATAAAGTATAGCGTCAGTTATGAAGGTTGAGACAGACAAGATCGCTAGTATCATAGTGTGCTCGATAGGACGAAATGCGACACATCTTATGATGTATGCCGATACTTTTAAAATTAACGTTCTTGTTTTGTCGATAATGTCATAATGTGTTTGACGATACACTGACCAATAATGTTAATACAAAAAACATTTCTCGGTCAGAGCAAAGGGAAAATGTATAAATTACCGATAACGTAAACAAATCTGTCAAAAAAAGTTCGGTTACAGTAGAGTTATTGGTTTTCTTCAAGAATATATCGAGTTATGGGTGTTTTAAGCCACATGTTTGATTTATATAGTGTCAGAAAGTCATATTGGTAGAGGAAACCAGAGTACCTTGGAGAAAACCACCGTTCTGTTGCAAATTGATGATGAACTTTTTTCACCTAAAGTTGTCAAGGGCTAGAATCGAACTTAGACTTTATTTGCGATAGGCAATACTTGCACATGTAAATGCAACTAACATAAGATGTACATAAATGTGTCATAATATTATAAATTTGTTTCCTTAAAATATTTGCATCCAAAAATAATTCAAATATCCTCCCATTTTGATATAATGTTCACAATTTATTTAAAAATTACACTGTCAAGTAATCTTAGCAACATCTTTGATGATAGCTCATTGTTTGTTGTTGTTAATTTGTTATGTCGGATACAACGTGTTTAGGAGACGTTTTACTTTGAGCTGCTCCCTCTAATAAACATTCTACCTTTCTCCAGCAGGGAAGCCATCGTAGTCGTGATCATATGTAGTTGGATTTACATACATATAACATATATAATTTCCCGAAAGCCACTATAATTGTGAGTTGGAATCCCTTCCTCTACCAATAACATTGACTTGTACAATATCACATAAATATTGTTTACTCACATGTGAACAGCACTTGTATGACCGCATCATTTTACTAAAAGGGGCGGTTTGGGCCTATAAAACTAGTTTAACCCCGCGACTTTTATCAAAGTGCCTGTACCAAGTCAGGGAAGTGAGCGGTCGTGTACTTGTGTGTTAGGGGTCAGAGGTCATGTATTTGTGTGTTAGGGGTCAGAGGTCATGTATTTGTGTGTTAGGGGTCAAAGGTCGTGTACTTGTGTGTTAGGGGTATCGATTTTGTCTCTTTCTACGATTTTAATATTTGGTTTTAGAACTGTGTCGACAGTGTGGTATGTTTTGTTTTAGAAC
>MJUT01038264.1:721205-741389 GCA_002080005.1 Gigantidas platifrons | reverse complement strand
CGACAGTGTGGTATGTTTTGTTTTAGAACTGTTTCGACAGTGTGGTATGTTTTGTTTTAGAACTGTTTCGACAGTGTGGTATGTTTTGTTTTAGAACTGTTTCGACAGTGTGGTATGTTTTGTTTTAGAACTGTGTCGATAGTGTGGTATGTTTTGTTTTAGAACTGTTTCGACAGTGTGGTATGTTTTGTTTTAGAACTGTTTCGACAGTGTGGTATGTTTTGTTTTAGAACTGTTTCGACAGTGTGGTATGTTTTGTTTTAGAACTGTTTCGACAGTGTGGTATGTTTTGTGTTAGAACTGTGTCGATAGTATGGTATGTTTTGTTTTTCATTTTATTTTTATCTACCCCTTTATCTGCTTTTCTTTCTGTTAACTCTTTATCTGTCGGAAATTACAGACAGATATAAGGTCTATTGATAAGATGTTTAAAAATAGTGTCACTCATTTGCTGTCAATGAGCTGTCTCCCACTTACTTTGATATATTCGCTATGTTCATCGTTGAAACCCTTATAAACAATTGATGAAATATCATGATAAAAAAAACCAGATGCTTGGCTTTTTATTTTCTTCTGAGTTACAGATAGATTGCCTACTTTAATGAATTTAAATTTTATGAAATAAGTGGAATAAATGTTAAGTGCACATATATCGCTAGGACTACGTCATACCGTTTCCTACACATAATAATTGACAGTGGGGTCGGTTAAGAACGAAGATTTACGACAAAGAGATCATTTCAATTTTCTCATTGTGAACTTTCCATTTATAGGTAGCAACATTCCAGCAGCATGTACATATGGAGTTTATATATCTCCGTTGATATGATATTCTAGAGCTTGTGGTTCATATATGAATTTCCTTGATGGATGGTTGCTGTTAACAAGGAAGATGGTGAATCAAGTGTTAGTAGTGACTAGGTTAAAGTCACAAGTTTGAAAGTTTTACGTTTGCCATCATGATTTGAGTAACCGTTAGGCAATATTTTTACATGTGTCACGGATGACCATATACATGTATTTCTTCCGTTTATCGAAGTCACAATCTCGTCCTTTCCTCTTTCATGATTTATCAGCGGATTTTGAACAAGAGGATCATGACGAGTATCGCGGCTTTTCTGTCCACTGTGGGTTTTTTTTTTTTTTTTTTTTTTTTTTTTTTTTTAACCATTGTTTGGCGTTTGTCCTCTTTCCTTTGGCCATTGTATTTTCTGTCAAATCAATAGCCCATTCACAGCACAGACTCTTCGAATTACGACTTCGGATTAACTCTTTGGCATCTTTAAGCTTTATTTGCAGACACACATTAAGGAAACATATATATATAACATACCATTCTGAGATCGTAATTACAATGCAAATTTAAAAGAAATTATGATGGAATATGCAACATAAGACAAGACTCCAACTTCGATTAGGAGGCTGAAACCTGTATGATTGATGAATAAAAGATTGCGAAATTAGAGACTTACGTACTTAGACAACATTGCGTTCTAAATCCTTATTATTTGGCAAGTATCATTAAGTCGTAGGTGTGGTAATGTCATTAGAACAGTATCATATTATATTCATCTTAATAATATTATGTAATATAAATATTCAACATCATGCCAGTCATGTATTACGTCAATATCAAAATTAGAATCATATTGTAGTTAACAGTACGCCAATACTAAATACCCGTTAGTTCTTTGAGCTCATGTTTATTCCTAAAACGCAAAATTATTACAATGTTCAGTCAATTCCAGCATTCGTTACCATTGTGAAACCTACAACGATTGTAAGCTAGACTTACGCTTTTAAATGTACAAAAAATATGCAAAGAAAAACAAAAAATAGCCGAAATAAATATTTCAGTGAGAAACTTATTAATTTCAGCCGGTGGTATATTTCAATTACTCAAAGTGTCACAAATTTATATTTCTCAATGAAGACTATTCTTCAGGATGAAATATCATACTAAATATGCATTAAGCTATTTAATTTTAATTTTATACTTCTTACGTGCAAATTCTATGTAAATCAGTTCGTTTTACAATCAAAAGAAGTGCAAGCTTAATGATTTTGTGCATTCTTTACATTTGTCTGCATCAAATCTGTCAGGAATGTGCAAACAAGTAGATAGTAATGACTTTTTAATACAGTAATATCTTTCAACATTATGTGTGATCCACCAGTCAGATAACAATGTTCCTTGTATTAATCTACAATTATATCAACAATGATGTATTTAAAGTCATGGTGTTGAGGTATATTATTTAAATAAAACGCTACTACAAAAATGTAGTGATATCAGTAATATTAATGATCATGTACTTCCTGTACTTCCTGGCTTTCTCTAGATACTCCAGTCTCCCCCGTTAATAAAACTGAGGGTACAATATAACTGAAATATCGTTGAAAGTAGTGTTGAATACCCATTATTAATTAACTTTGATTTATTAGCCTTTATAGGATCAAATATGTCAATACAATATAAAAGCTTGCATTGGGCCAATACGGATGATTGGCCCTATTTCAGTCAGTCCAATAACAGCTAGATCGGAATCCGCTAGACTTTTCGACAATTACAAGGAAAAGTCCATAGAATTATTGGACTGGTTATTAATAAAGGTATCATTACGTGATTTTGTTCATATTGGCCTAGTTATAGGACCTCGGTCTGCAGTATTGACCTTCGGCTGTGGCTCAGGCTAATACAGCTGCAGTCCTCGGACCTATAATTAGGCCAATATGAAAAACATCATGTAATAATACTATATTATCATGCACTAATCTAATAATAATATTATCCCTGTGGCTCGTAATATTTTTTACCAAAATAATGTTACTCATGTTAAAATTTCAAATAAACTTATGGCTTCCATGATTTATTTTTCTAAATAAACATGAAAGGAACCCAAATATTACAAATAGAAATAATAACAGTAAAGTCGTTCAAGAGTAAAATTGGCCTAACAACATCTTATCTGGTTTATATAGGTCAACAATTATGATGACACAAACAAAAAACGTTTTAACTCTCCTTTCAAGTTTAAAAATCGGAAGCGACCAATTATCAGTTTCCTTGAGTACGCTTCTAGCAATTTTCCTGATTCAATTAACCATTGACAGATTTATTTATTTTTAATAATAAAAAAAAATATGAATAGAAGTCAATTATGGAAATGGAATAACAGGATGCAGTTTTGTATTTCATTTATGATTGTCCAGAGAAAACAATTTGTATACAAATATAGTTAATAACTGTAATTAGATATAATATATTGACAATACAAAAACGTATATCGTTTATATACTCCCACATTAGCTGTATTCGTCTTACACACTTTTGCTTAGAAAGCTATCAAAAGGCTAAATTTGTAGATAATTGCCATAACTACTAGTATATGATTTGCATTTTGTGAGATTTGTTTGGAATTGCTTCACCTATTTCATACATTATTATCTAGTTTTTAACCAATTAAAAGATGATTGAAGTAATCAGATTAATTAAAAGAAAGGCCAAATTCTTTTGTCATAACCTTGTCATGTACAGATTTTCCTTACTCAAAATAATTTTGTAGGAATTCAGTCACCAGTCCATTGTGTTCACAATATAGTTGATGTCTTGTAGGTGACATGACTTTTTCTCATAATTATTTTGCCATAAAAATGGTACATACATATGTCAAATATGTTATCCATGAAAATGACAAAATTATGTCAAAATTAATGAAAATACATATTGTTTTCTTCCTTGTATTAAACTGCAGAAAAAGCATATAGACTGCCTTCTTCGGTGTAAAAATATACAGTCAACCTTGCCTTAAAGGACACCCCTATGTAACAAATCACTCTCTATAAAGGACAGTTTCATTTTTCCTATTAAGAATAGTGCCTATATTCTTAACCTGTATATAAAGGGCAGCTGTTCACAAAGACCGCATTTTCAGGTTCCCTTGAGTGGCCTTTATATATAGATTTGACTGTATATTGAAAAGAAAACATATTGAATAGACATTCGTTCAAGCAGAATGTATACCAATCTACATAAGAATCATTGTGTGTACCTTAAATGCCTCGCAAGTTGAGTGTAAAACATTGAATAATTACACTAACGCTGTGCAATTAAAACATAATATGTCTATATATATTGGAATAAACAGTGAAATTGACGGTGTCCATTAACAATTTCTACCTGAGGAAGCACATTTAGTAAACTTTTAAAAGTCACATGACTTCCGCTATTAATATTTATATCGTTTACTTGTTTATAAACTTGAAGTTGAGTGACTCGTCACAGCTCACTGTGTCACAGCTTCACGTTTTTCCTTTTCTTGGTAATCAGTATACAATTCAAAATGATACTTCGTATAAATGATCTGTGGGTGATCGTATAAAAATTTCTGCATCTCATAGTAAAGCATGGGTACATTGCAAAGTCATGACTGCAACACTTTGAAAAGGGGAGGGACAATTTTACCCACTTCACTGCTTACCCTTCCGGAGCACCAGAGTTTACTCCCGATGTTTAGTGTGGTTCGTGTTGCTCGATCTTTGGTTTTCTATGTAGTGTTTTGTAGATCGTTGTTTGTCCTTTTGTCCGTTTTCTTGTGTTGTCTGTCCTTCGGTTTACGGATTCTGATTACCCCTTTGGTATCTTCAAACTCTTATATATATATATTGCAATTACAAAGTCTGTTATGTGAGTAACCAGCAGCTTTAACTTATTGTGAATATCAACAATGTCGTCTACTTGTTTTCTGATCGTTTAGAAATTGTTTTTTTTTTCTGTATTTTTATATTACATGCATTTATAGTAGTTATTAACTGGCTAAAATATGGGAAAATGTTACCATTGGGTTGCTTTGTGTATCCGGATTGTACCTTTTTTGACTGTTGAGTATAATTTGTATTTTACCCCCTATCAATTAAAAATAGATGTTTGTTGGAACTTGTTTTTATTTCCGTTCATCTGACTATCCATTACTATAATGCTAGATAACTAAAACATTTAAAAGAAGCCAACAAACTTCTACTTTTAATTGTGTCTTTCTGTCCGAAACCTTTGTCACTTCTGCAATTTACTTTAAATATGCAAAGTACATGATATGAATAATAAAACGTAGATTTTAAAATTTAGTGCGCACGTTGCGTTTCCAGAATGACCTTCATCAGGTACGCTAAAAAAAACCTATTCCTTTGCTTATGTCGTTTGTGTAGCACATTTTCTGGATCACGAACACAATATATTTTACAACATTTTATCAACACTATATTTTCATATTGTATCTCAATTTAGAAGAGAAAAAATTACGAACGTGTTTACCTGTTAATTATTTTGTGTAGCGTATTTTATTAATGGTTCCACTGTTAAAGTTCTTTTGTTTTCGAGATTTAAATCTAAAAATATGGTATGGTATTTTCTTTTGTTATTGCGTTATTGTAGTCTACTTTTTTAACGAACGAAAAAAAAATGTTCTGATATAAACGGAAATGGGTAACAGTTTAAAAACGAAAGGTAATTAGTTTTATTTACTGTTTTTATTTATTCCCGGGGCATACCGGTATCACTTCCAGTATATTACCCACACCCCCCTGGGTGTCAGTGTGTTGGTACTGGTATTGGTTATCAGATATATTCATTTTTAAAACTTAGAGTTCCTAAATAATGTAATTGATTAAAACTATGGTCAATCTCACTCAGTCATTGGAAATAATAGTAGATTTTGGCCATCCTGTTCAGGCCCTCTAGTTTTCTTACACCTAAGGACTTTTATAATAGTTTGGCATTCTGTTATTTTGACTAAGAGCGTATCTTTAGAATATTACCTCGTGTGTGTGTGTGCTTAATTAGATGCGCTCCGTATTTATTCCAGAATACAGTATTATATAAGATATTTTAAGGGCTTACTAAGGGCAGCTGAGATGATGTCTTACGCCTAGTGGACTTTAACCAACAGATGTTACCTTCCTAGTGTGTTGACTGTTAACTACGATTATTCATTGACCATGTTATCCCTTATTTTTGTGATAGTGATAGTAATCTTTTTGAGTGGAAGCGAATCTGTGCATGTATTTATTTTTTTTATTGCTTGTTTATATTTTTGCTGTTTAATGCCACTTTCAGCAATATTGCAGCTATGTCATGGCGACCAGTTTTAGCGATGGAGGAAGCCGGAGTACCCGGAGAGATCCACCGACCATGGGCAAGCAACTGCTAAACTTTATCACTTGCGGCTGCGAGTCGAGTGCATCCTTTTTGTAATTTACAAAGCCGGGCGCGAATCCACACCGTATTGGTGATAGGCTTGTACGAGTTGTTATGTAATCCAACTACCTAACTCATTGAGCCACCCGGGCCCTTGTGTTTATATCTGTATTGATGCTAGAGATCAAATTATTAGAGGGGGGTTGGTATCCTATTAACCTGTTTAGCCACTCCACTTTTTTGTGTCTGTTCGATGACAAGACCTGAATTCTCAACGCCAGTTATCGTGGTGTTTTGTATTGTATGAGGAGATGGGTTGTTATTAATTTTGTTGATATTTGTGGAACTGTTGACCATCACTGTTTAAACTTCATTTTCATAAACTTACAAAAATATTTATAAAGATTAATAAAATACAAACAAATCGAGCATTTGTTACTTTAAAATATGCATACAGGTATGATCGTATATCAGCGAGTGACCGAATAACTGTTGTCTAGCGGCAAGTGAGCAATTGTATAGCTATATCAAGACGTGAACACATTTTATCAGGTGGCGATGGTGCCTGGGCAGAATTGTTCTATTTTTATAGTGATAGCTGACTGACATCTGTTCACAAGTAAGACATATAGCATCATTCGGACACATTACACTGACTATCGTCACATCTTTAATGTTGCATGCTTAGTGAAGAATCAGTAAACACCAGATTTGTAGTATATTCATCATATCACAGAAATGTTCCATATGAAAATAGAAATAATACGTTTCTTCAATACATTTTCTGAAAACAAACAAAAATAATTAATTTAGAATGCTAAACATTACATCATAGAGGCGGCATATATCAACATAAACAATACTGATGTAATCAAATTCATATCGTTGCACCAGCCAAATAGAAAACAATGCAACAAGAGAATGTAATCTGAAAGAGTATAAACATATTTTCTAGCAAAATGTTGATCAAGAAAAAAAAATAGCACAATTAAAAAACAAAACTGATAGTGGAACCGGGGACTGGTGTTTGTCATTGACGTGCGGCAGGTCGGTGGTTTTCTCTGGGTTCTCGGGATTCTTCCACCAAAATAAAACTGATCGCCACGATATAGTTTAACTAAACCAGAGACTGGATTAACATAGCATTCCTGATACCCGATAGTGATAAACAAATAAAGCATATCATTCTTATTACACTAACATTCTACAATTTAACATTTATAATGCAAACAATAACGTGTATGGTACGTAACTGTTTGTGGTGGTCATAGTTAGTCATACCGGTATGTGATATCTGATGTTGTTTTATTCTATAGCATACTATGATGTTGATTATGCTAGTGTTCTTCTGTCAACGGAGACAGACTCGGACGATGACATCAACCAAGACAAGGTCATCTTTAGGAAAACAATGAGAGACCAGCAGGTGAAACTCAAACGACCTGTGTTGACGATAGCAGCAATACTAGCTGTGATTGGTATAGTGATTGTGTGTATTATGGCTGCTAAATCATACAATAACAGAACTACTACACCTATTGTGTTTAAACATCACAAGACAACTCCAAACTGGTCAAAAAGTTTTAGTGTTGAAAGTAAGGAAAATTTTAGTTATCTATTGATATTCTGTTTCAAATAGGGACCGACCATGTAACTTTTAGAGGGTGGGGGCTATGGTTTCCCGTGAGGCAGATATTTCCAACGAAACATAAATAAATTATTCCTTTTGTACATGGAAAATCAGTATTTGAAACTTGCCGGGGCAGATTATTTATTGTCTGTATCTTTCAAGTCAATTCATTTTTCTATTAATTTGAGCATCAACAAAGTAAAAGCAAAACATAATCTCCCCTCTAAAAAAAGCTAAATGGTCGTTCCCATAAAACATGTTCAGCAATATATCTGAAACATATTGACTACATTTTATTAACATTGTAATTGATTTGTGAGAGAACATTTCAATTTCTCTTTGAATGGCCTGCAATGTATACATGTATTTCCAACAGACACATTATTTCAGAATAAACTCATTGTCAACATGCAATGTGTATAGGCTAAAACGTTTTAATAGTATGAAACCTCGGTGCAAATAAATGAAACAAAACTCGGGTGCATATCATTCTATAAGTGACAGGAATTTATAACGACCCCTTAATTTAACTGTTGTTTCTCAATTAAGTAGTTTTACAGCAGTAACTCTTTATGAAAAGTATGGTAATAATATAATTCCAAAAAATTACACAAGTTAACGGTAAAATGGCCACAGTTTCATATAACGTTAAAAAACTACCTACAGTTTATTTGGGACCTTCGTGGTCGTGATAGTATGTTAGCTGGATTTACAACTACCTATGCAATCGGTCCAAATCACCACTTAAGTTATGAGTTTGAATCCCGCTCATGGCGAAGTGTACTCGATACAACATTTGAGCAACAAAACCCCGCGGAAACTCAATATACGTTTGTATATATTTATTTTTGGCTCACTAAAGGTTGACATATGTATTGAGCTGTATATTAGGGCACTGAGATACGCTCGGTGAATTATGATTACAAATGATACATTGAATTCATTAAATCTCCACTCTGATTCTCCAAGGTGGCGAAGCCCCAATTTGTTTGGTAGACATTGATGGGGACGGAATACAGGATATATTGATTGGAACGGGACCTCCACCGGCACGTCCACCTCAAGATGGAGTTCCGGACACCACAGCTAAAGGAAACAGCAAAATATGCGATTCTTTAGGTAGGATATTTAAATCGATTTATTGATTTACTATGCAAAGATCAGTAGTTTGAAATATTGTAAGTGAAACACTATTCTGGAAAATCAAAAATAAAGGCTGGAATTTCAGAGAAAAAATCCTTACCATTGTGGCAGCAAACACCGTCGTTGTTCACCTTTTTTGGGCACTACGTACGATTTGAATGCTACTCTGGTGTTTATTCGTATTGTTACACAGCATTGACTGGTGCTAATATAGAAATAGATGTAATGATCATTTTACCTCATTAATCAAAATACAGTTTTATGATAAAAATGCAAAGATCTTACGAGGACGAATAGTATGAAATTCTACAACTTACGTTACGAGAATGCCATGTTGATTTCTGATTATGTCTATCAATATTCTAATTGCAGGTTTGCCAGAGCCATGTCATGGAAATTTGTATGCTTTGCGAGGTTTTGACGGGGAACTTTTGTGGACAATGCAAATGAAGACAGACATTCTTTTCATGAATTGTGTTGATTTTGATGTAAATACAGACTGTCATACTGATTGTATTATAAGTGGTCGCTACGGTTTACTGGAAGCTGTAGATGTGAAAACGGGTATGTGTTCTTGTCACATATTTGATTTTGATTTGATTTTTGGTGTTTTAGCGCCACTTTCAGGAATATTTTAGCTATATCATGGCGACTCTTGTCATAGAAATAATTGTTATATACCACGAATATATGATTGTATTCATACTCCATCAGCCAATCAAATTAGTTTAATTCCTTCACTAATCATTGAAGTATATATGCCTAGCCAGGAAAACGAGCGGGCGTGTATAGAGGATTTCAAGTTTGGCTCTGTTTCTACGATTTTATGATAGATTTTAGAACTGTTCCAACGATATGGTTTTTTTTTTTTATTATTATTTTATTACATATTGTGTTGGACGATATGGTACTATTTTTAGAATATTTATTTGTTTGGTCGTATCTAATAATGAAGTAAATGGAGTTGTAATAGATGAGGTCATTGTATTTATCCTACACCCCCCCCCCCCCGCATTTTGTTTTGTTGATAGATGTTGGTTTTATCCTATCCTAGTTCATTGTTACTTCTCTTACTTGATTTTGATTGTGCTTTATGACCAGAAAGATTTATGAAACATTGATGGTCATGACTCAACAATTTCACTGATTATGACATAAACAAAATGAATAACAAACTCTCTCATCAAACTATTGAAAACAAAGAAGAGCACAACATCTGGTCTTAGTTAATCCAGATCCTCGCTTGAGACAGGTACACCGATGTGGAGGAGGTTTAATCTTTTCATGGGCTCACAACGACAATACAGATGTAACCATTGAATGTATTTTATTCATGATTTCATAGAATGAAGGGGAGCGCGTGGTAGACAATTATATATAGCATACAAAAATTCCAGCATAAATAAGTAGCATAATATAATCAAATTTTCAAACCGTCATTTACCTGCGTGTGTAAATACTCTGAGATGGTTTGTAGGCTTGAACCTGGTTTCAAACATTATGAATCTAATCAATATTCGATGCATTGTTCGTACTACTCACAATAAAATCTATATTTTAGGAAAATATTGAATTATAAAATTACAGAGATTTAGTTTCTTTATTTGTCCGATTAGAAGAACGCTGCTCTTATTTCTGATGCAGGGAAAATAATATGGTCTGGTAATATGACTCTCACTTATGATTGGTGGAATATCTATCATGTTGCTAAGATACCCGATCTTGACGGTGATGGTGCACCAGAAATGGTAGTGGCGACTGGCGGTGATATCAGAATTCCACCTACCGTAGGTCAAAATCATAATGCAATTACACAGTCCATAGTGTCTTGTATGCTTTTTTTTTCTTTTTTTTTTTGTACGGTAAAGCTGTTAACTTTGCAAACGTTTTGCTATTTACCATATATTAAACAACTGTTAATTTTGAAAATACCAAAAGGGTAATTCGACGGACAAGACAATACAACGGACAAATGGACAAACAATGATATACAAAACACTAAACAGAACATGAACCCTACTTATAGCCGGAGTAAACTCATGTGCTCCGGAAAGGTTAGTAGTTCCTGCTCGAGTATTGTCACCCGTCGTGTTACTATTAAACAACACGAATATCATCCATATATGTATATAAATACAAATAACATAGATAAAATATGAACAATTTACCTTTCATATATTACCTGTATAAAATTCCATGGCAGTTATATATAGTATCTCAGTTGTCATTCTCTGTTTCGTCGTAAAAATGAAGACATGGTACTTGATATGCCCATACAGAGTCTAGGATTAAGACAAATATTTTCATTTGTGCTCATCATTTGATTTGCTATGTTGTTTAAGCCCTTCTGTTTTCTTGTTCCCAAAGACTTTTAAATTATTCGGATTTCCAATCATTTGGTTGATTTTGATTTGATTTTTGGTGTTTAACGCCACTTTCAACAATATTTCAGCTATATCAATCATGGCGATCAGTTTTAGTGGTGGAGGAAGCCGGGAATACCCGGAGAGAACCATCGATCATGGGCAAGTAACTGGTAAACTTTATCACTTGCGGCTGCGAGTAGAGTGCACCCTTTTTTGTAATTTACAAAGCCGGGCGCGAACCCACACCGTATTGGTGATAGGCTTCTACGAGTTGTTAGATTCAACGACCTAACTCAATGAGCCACCCGGACCCCTCTAATCATTTGAAATTGAGTGTATCTGATAAAGGTTATTCCAGAAACGTGTTGTACAAACCAAATTAGATATCTACGTTTTTATTGGGATAATCAAAATAATAGTTTTACCTTTTTAATGTATGTAATAATGATTATACTATATAATAATAATGTTTAAGGAACACGATAGAACACCAGGCAGACTGATGATGTTATCAAGTAAGACAGGGAAACTAATAGGAACCCGCTACTTAGAGATACCGAATGGTAGAGAGACTTATATGTCACCAATAGTATACAGAACAAAAGATGGATCACATTATATTTTATTTGGTAGTGGTGGCGAAACAGTTTCAGGTAGGTAACATATTTTGAATGTCACTCAGACTATTGTTTATAATACTATCATTGGGTTTATATTATTTTTATACCCGTTTTGTCCCCTTACATTAATAAGCTTCAACTAAGACATTGGTGCCACTGTTAATGTACAGGTTCATGCAGTTACATTAAAGGTGATCTCTAGTAGGACTACCAGGGAAGTAATCCAATATTGCCATCCGAAAGGTCCGTCCACCGATTATACATGACAATTGAAATATGTCCCCCAATGAATAGGAAATGAATGTGTCTCTCATGAAGAATCCCATGTAATAAACAACTATCATCAGCTCTCCTAATGATGACATCAGCCCATCCAATGGGAACCTTTGACCTATATTATTTATTGCTTGTAAACTTTTTGTCGCTACTAAAATAGCAGTAATACATTCCGTTAAACGACAATCAATGTCGCTACTAAAATAGCAGTAATACATTCCGTTAAACGACGATCAATGTCGCTACTAAAATAGCAGTAATACATTCCGTTAAACGACAATCAATATGTAAGGGTAATAACAAAATTACAGAACAATCTTACAAAAGGAAAGGCCAAACTCATACCGGTAAATCAACAGACAAAATCAGTCAACAACCGGAAAACTGGTAAACCCGTAATGACCCTGACTTAGTATATGCATTTCCAAAGAAATGGTGGGTTGAATCAGATTTTACGGCGCTAAACCTCCCGCTTTCATTACGGTTCAACGGTTCCGGTTGTCACTATAACAGCATTTATAACAATACTGGAATAAAAGGTGTTGATAAGGGACAAAGCATATCGATACGTAATCTTAATAAGAATTCGTTCTTCTTCTTTCCCATTTATGTGGGCGGGCCTTCGTATAAATTGTGTCTCGTGAGAGAGCCATAATAACAAAATTATTTCATATATGAACACTATTGTTTTTTATATATGTACAATTCTTCTTCTTCTTCTTCTTCTTCCAGGTAAAGGAAGAAATTCAATAAATGAATGTTTGTGTCCTGTGATTAAAAACTCCGCAGGCCCTCGGGAACAGACGAGTCTCCTTTGCTATATACAATTAAAATTTCACTGGAATATATACAATGCTAAAACTATGTACACGGCTCTGGTCACTAGTATGCGTAGAGGGGTTCCGGCAGGTTCTGAATCCTACTCCCGAACTCCTCTAATTTGTCTGCATCAGTGACTGAGGCTGGCAAAAGGTTCCATTCCCTGATGGTGCGAGGGAAAAAGGAGAACTTATGAATATCTTTTTGTGCCACTGGTTGGTACAGGCGGGTGGAACCTCTCGTCCTACTGTCCCCGGTTCTGATTATGTCTGTCTGGACATCAACAAGCTCATGTATGATCTTGAACATGACAATGAGACGGTTGTTATATCGTCTTTGTTGAAGTGGATGGCCAGCCGAGGTTCTGTACCATATGCGTCACGCAGCCAGGTGTGCGCTCCGTGTAGTTGTTGTGTACAAACCTAGCGGCTCTCCCCTGCATTTGCTCTAGTTCTTGGGTTTCTGCAGATGAGTGTGGGTCCCAGACAGTGGATGCATGTCGGTCATGACATTGTGGTGTATGCCGCAGCTTTGACTGGTTTGGTGCAGTCTCTGAGGTTTCTCCGGATGAAACCCATTGTCCTGTTAGCCTTGGAGACTGTGTTGTCAATGTGCTTGCACCACTGTAAGTCCTCGGTAATGGTGACTCCTAAGTACTTGGAACTGTCAACAACTTCTAGAGAGTGACCATGTAGAGTGTATTGTGTTGGTATGACATGTCGTTGGTTTGTAGCAATCCTGATGACTGCATTTCTGTTGGTGGAAACTCATTTGCCACTCCTCTACCCATTTTCCAAGTGCTGAAAGGTCTTTTTGCAGCAGGACTGAGTCGTTCTGGCTGTTGACGTGACGATAGAGGAGGCTGTCATCTGCAAACAAGCGTGCATCCGATGAGGTGGTAACATCCGGTAGGTCATTAATAAATGACAAAAAGAACAAGGGTCCCAGGACTGTACCTTGAGGTACTCATGGGAGTACTTCTTTCTCGGAAGACTTCACTCCATCTAGGAGCACCAGCAGTTTCCGGTTACTAAGAAATGAAGACATCCAGGCCAGCGTGGTTCCATCAACTCCATAGAACTTGAGTTTATGTAGAAGCCTGCGATGAGAGACTTTATCAAAAGCCTTGGCAAAGTCAAGTAATATGGCATCGACCTGTCCTTTAGATGTGAGGTTCTGGGCTATCTTCTGTATTGTTGCTACCAGTTGGTTTTCACAGAAACGCTTGCTTCTGAACCCATGTTGTTTATCGGTCAGGATGTTGTACCGGTCAAAGTGACTAATTATGTTGCTGTGTACAGTGGATGATGTGTTCAAGTAATTTACAGACAATCGATGTCAAGGATACGGGTCTGTAATTTGACGGAAGATGTTTTTCGCCTTTCTTGAATACAGGAACAATATGAGCATCTCTCCAATCAGATGGTATTTCGCCTTCGGCTAGTGAGTACTGGTATAGTTGCGTTAAAATTGGTGCCAGTTCGTCCGCAGCACTCTTTAGTATAAATGATGGTATACAGTCAGATCCTGTGGCTTTATGAGGGTTTAGATCTTTTAGCAACTTGAATACGCCTTTTGTGTTGATAACAATGTCTTTCATGGACGGGTATTTACTCTGTCCTTTATCTGGCATTGTACTTGTGTTTTCTTTAGTGTAAACTGATTGAAACTGTTCGTTAAGTATTTCAGCTTTAGATGTTGTGTCACTATGTACATAGCCATCCTTGTTTTCCAACGGTGCCACTCTTGTAGATTCCTGCTTTTTACTCCTATTTGCTGCCCAGAAAAGTTTGGGATTTTCTTTTAGGTCAGTGCTGATAACATCATTCATGTATTTCCTATAGGATTTTATTGTGTTGCTTTTTTTTCTAAACAACCTGTTGAAAATATGCTTTCTTTTATAGGTGACTTGATGATAATTTCCTTGCCAGACTTTTATTTCTATGTCACTGAAGGAAGAAAAACAACAAAGCTTCAGGGATATTACGATCAATGGCCACATATTGAAGCCATCAAAAATAAAACAACAGGGATTTATATTTTGTACAAGTAAGAATGATTAAATTACAGCTCTCTTAACAGACTTTGCATAATTTAATAGTCATTTCTCTGACGTCATTATCTCATTCAACTGTGGTTTATTTTTTTCACAAATGCACAATTTAATTACTTATTTAACATATGTGATGTTTTATGTATATTTTGAAAGTTATTGTGGGAAGTTTTATGTTTGTATTATATCTCCATAAAACGATATTGTACCTTTGAGATTTGAACTAGTTTCGACCTCAATAAATTTTGTATGTTGCAAACATAATAGAATACATTTTGTATACCAGACAACCTAGTTTATTAGTTTACACGTCTCGTTTAAAGTAATGTTGTTGTTTTCAATACTTTTAACAACATCTAAGACTTAATGTTTCTATGACAACATATTTAATAAATTTGGATTATTATTTAAGAATCTACAATTAGCGAATATAGGCCTAAAACATGAGGTGTTGACTCATAATGAGAACTTAGTCTCAATACCTGTTTATGATAGTTCATGTGATACAATATTAATATTAACGTTGATATCTAACTTAGTTCGCACAATGAGTTTCTGTAATAACCTTCATCAGGTACACTTAAGGTTAAATATTCCTAATGTCTTCGGGAGCAAGAAAACCAAAGAGCCTTTTATTTTTTCACATGTCTGGTCTTGTTCAACCGAATGAAATCTTTTTTAATTTACGTTCATATTAATTTGTAATTTGCTTTATTTACAAGTGTATTGGTGAGAAAAGGGGTTGACCCATTTATTTATCGATGATATCAGGATTGTAAATTCCAAAATGTATTTGTCGGATAAGTGACTTGTGGACTTTTCATATATATTTGCGTTGAGACTTCCCCCATCTCCTATACTTATCAATTGAATGATAAAGAACTATTTTTATTTGATTATGAAAATAGTGTGGTATTTTTTTTATTTTTATTTTATTATTATTATTATTTTTTTTTTTTATTAATTACAAAATACAGGTAAGTAAATACTATTGGTTAATGTATCTGTACCATCGTCTTCCGTTTTCTGAAGGGAGTATACATTTGTCTTGAGTTTCCTGAAGTGAGTCTTTGGTTTTTTCCGTTTCTATTCTTTAGGTATGGTGTTTAGGTAGTGATATTTAATTTATAATTTTCTTCTTTGTTGTTATTAACTGAGTCCTATTATTTCAAGTAGCAGTTAGTTCACATTACAATTGACAGGGCTATATTGTGCTCGGTGTTTTGTGATAACAAATATTGCTGCTGTAAATTCAGCTTTTAATTCCATATAAGAGCTACTCTGTAAATATTAATTATATATTAATCTGAAGCACTTCTAATACTTGAAATAAAATGAACAACTAAAATAATACCACTCTTTCAGAACTATTCCTACATATAAACGATAAGTCGTAGAAACAGGGGCGAAATCGATACCACTAACATATACATGACCATTGACTTTCCTGGTTTGGATCAGGCGGCTTGAACTAGTTTATGGCTTAAACCTCCCTTCTGAGTGAAGAATGTATGGGGGTGGGGAAGAAAGATATTCCCCAGAAAAATAACATCTTCTATTTTTGGCCCAAAAACACATTTCACTAATTTTAAGGTATAGATTTTATTTTCAAACATCCCATTTTAAGATCTAGTCTTTTTTTCAGTGGTCAACAAAAGGGTATAAGTGTGCCTCCTGTAATCGTAGATGTTAACAGTGATGGGTATAACGATATATTGATGACAGCGTTTGAAGGAAGGATGGTTTTATATAGTGGTAAAGATTTATCAGTGAACTGGCACAAAGAATTTCCGTCCATGGAGACGTATACGTACGTATTAACCCTACACTTAATTTGCCAACAATCTAATTATTTTAAATTATACACTCATTAGTCGAATGACATACAAGGATAATATTCATTTTTAATGCACCTACCTAACACACGACTATACCATATATCATTGGAAAGGTAAAAGAGTGTAGATTTCAGTTTTCCCGGTCGTAAAAGTTAAATATGGTGCAATTTCTTTTAAATTCGGGTCAAAGGTCAAATATGAAAATTTTCAAATTTAACTCTCATGTTACATAATGAGCTAATTTGAAGCAATTAATTAACACACCATGCTTAAATGCACCATGCATCCAATGTTACTAATATTTCTTCCATTCCAACTCACCTCAGTAAGAAAACAACGAGATGTGTGACGTCATATTGACGTTTTCGTTAAGGCCGTGGTAGAACAGCGATGCATGTTATAAAACAAACTTTTAAAATTGTTTTGAACCATAAATATAGTATATTTGCATTATTGTTTATCCAAACACATATATTTGAAGAAAATAAAAACAAATATTTGTGAGTAGGAAGTATAGAAGATAGAAAAAAAATATCATCATAAAAAGGGTGCAAATGTACATCATTGACAAATCCTCCATAAATCACAATAACTTGGGCCTCCTGTTTGTTGAAAGCCTACCAATGACGTCAAGGTCGGAGGGCCGTCTGGTATGATATTATTTTTTGTTCTTTTATTTTTATTTTTTATTTTATTTATTTATTTATTTAAACAAAATAATTTAATTTTCATGGGTTTTGATTGTGGACTACATACATGCATATACATATTCATATTTCATATCCATTAAAATTAACAATTCCATTTCATTTACCCACTGCAGCCTTCAAATTAATCATCAGATGCCGCTTCTTCGTCATCATCGTCAGGGTTCTGTTGGCTTGTAATTATGTTTAAGCATAGATCACTGCCCTGACAAAGACATAATTCTGTACAACAGAGGTTTTGTTCGTAGCAAACACATTCTCGGCTACATATCTTTCTACCTTTGCACGAACAAATCAAATCTTGAAGGACGTCTGATGACATCAGACCAGAGAACAAAATTGGAGTTGGGCCGTTGCTACCTTTTTGCCAACCGTAGTCATAAGGTGAAGCTACTGGTGGTTTTGCTTGGTGTGATGTCATCCATGTCTTTGTTAGAATGGAAGCTCTCATGACATGTTGTTTAAATGCCGATTCACTTGGTGGAATGCGAACAAGGGAGCATTCTTTGCTGGTAGCAAGTCTGACACGTAGCTTATTCAGATTGGTGTGGCAAGACTTCTACTTTGCTTTTGGGTCATACAACTTTGCCACAACTTTTCTTGCAATACATATTGAGGATTCAAGATCTGGGTCCTTAAGCTGTGAAAGGTCCGAAAGCTCAGCAGATGAAGATTTAATCAGCTTAAAAACATATTTTTTTTCCAATACCAAAGATAGCAGAAGTGGTATCACAACCAGTCAGAGCATGAACCGCTGGAAGAATTTCACAAGTTATGCTCGACAGAGAACTACACAAGTCATGAACTGGTATATATCGCTTACCATCTTTAATGCTAGTAAACGAACTCATCAAGACCCATAGTTGATCCGTGGTCTGCATGTATGAAGAGTAATGGACACAAAGAACTAACACATCAGTGTCTGAACATTTGATAATGATTCTACCTTTAACACTAGACTTACCAAATTGTTCGTCAGCATGAAGGGCATGCAAAATAATTATAGTATCTGCCTCTTCTTGGATACTGAACAAATCTACATAGTCTGTATCTTGATCACCTGCTATTTTTTTCACGACCTCTGGATTCCGGAAAACCCCTGCTAAATATAAAGTTTGTCCAACAGGCAAGGGATTATCGGCGTTGACGAACTTTGAAATAAATTCTCCAAGAAAGCTGATCAATTTCTGCTTATTTCTACTGTTCGGCAAGAATTTTTTCCAGTCAGGGATGCTGCCTTCATTTACATGATAAATCATGTGCCCACCAGCTTCTTGAGAGCGACGTTCTCTTTTGACCAGCAGATTTGATAGAGTCTTTTCTGATGGAATTGTGTGGTCTTTGTTGACAGTGTCATAGGCAACATCATCCAACAGCCAACATAGGAATGTTTTCAATACTGGTGGCATAACATTAAGAGAATGGCTAAGTGAAGTGTCAGTAGGAGACGTACATTCGCTACTTTCGATGACTAGATCGCCAATATGCTTACGTAAAATGCCGACAGCTTTGTGAAGTATGAGATCTTCATCACAAACAGATGAAGAACCATCGCTAAGATTATGGGTTCTGATAGATTTCATATCAGCCCTCAGACGGTTGGCCGTGTCAATAGCTTCAGAGGGACAAATGGAGCTGCTGTACACGATATTAGACATACCCTGCCCTTGTTGACATTGAATAACGATAGCATCACCAAATTGTTTCTCCAACTTTTGCTGAAGCCGATACGTTGTGTAACTTTCGCGCATATCTTCAGCGAGGAAAGGTACAAATTTATCCAGTAGGTGGTTCAGGTAGAACACTCTCTTGTGTATCAGCAAGTCTTCTTGGATGGTGGAAACAAATTCTGCTTCTGCCTCTTAATGGCCGCCATCAACAAGTTGATTGTTCTGCCATGTGGAGTACGCATGTAGTACAGAAACTTTTAAAAGCTGACTGAGTTGTCAACAAAATATACAGTTAAAATACAGTTAAAATACTAGTCTATGTACATTTAATGTGGAAGTCCGGATACTTGAGCCTTGAAGGCATCAAGCGTTTTGGCTGACACAATATCAGGTGGTAGAGAGTTCCAGTCCCTGATTGTTCTAGGGAAATAGGAGAATTTCCTATAGTCGCTTCTGCTAGATGGAATTTGGACAGATAGATTGTGCATGTTCCTTGTTGATCTTAATGGTGGTACTAGTCTATCCCCCTTGTCCAGTGCGACCTTATCGTTGACTATTTTATACAACATCCCCAGTCTTGCATATTTCCTCCTGCCTTGGAGTGATTTCCACTCTAGTGTTGCCAGCATGTTATCTACACTAGAGCGGTTGCCAAAGCGATTACTGACATATCTTGCTCCTCTGCGTTGGACCATCTCAAGTTGTTGAATGTCCTTTTGATGATATGGGTCCCAAACTGTGGAGGCATATTCTAGTGTCGGTCTTACTAAGGTTTTATATGCATTCTCCTTAACTGACGTGGAACCGATGTTCAGGTTACGTCGTAGGAATCCCAGTGTTCTGTTCGCCTTTCCACAGATGTTGTTGAT
>MJUT01038264.1:695456-718087 GCA_002080005.1 Gigantidas platifrons | reverse complement strand
CAATTTCTGCTTATTTCTACTGTTCGGCAAGAATTTTTTCCAGTCAGGGATGCTGCCTTCATTTACATGATAAATCATGTGCCCACCAGCTTCTTGAGAGCGACGTTCTCTTTTGACCAGCAGATTTGATAGAGTCTTTTCTGATGGAATTGTGTGGTCTTTGTTGACAGTGTCATAGGCAACATCATCCAACAGCCAACATAGGAATGTTTTCAATACTGGTGGCATAACATTAAGAGAATGGCTAAGTGAAGTGTCCGTAGGAGACGTACATTCGCTACTTTCGATGACTAGATCGCCAATATGCTTACGTAAAATGCCGACAGCTTTGTGAAGTATGAGATCTTCATCACAAACAGATGAAGAACCATCGCTAAGATTATGGGTTCTGATAGATTTCATATCAGCCCTCAGACGGTTGGCCGTGTCAATAGCTTCAGGGGGACAAATGGAGCTGCTGTACACGATATTAGACATACCCTGCCCTTGTTGACATTGAATAACGATAGCATCACCAAATTGTTTCTCCAACTTTTGCTGAAGCCGATACGTTGTGTAACTTTCGCGCATATCTTCAGCGAGGAAAGGTACAAATTTATCCAGTAGGTGGTTCAGGTAGAACACTCTCTTGTGTATCAGCAAGTCTTCTTGGATGGTGGAAACAAATTCTGCTTCTGCCTCTTAATGGCCACCATCAACAAGTTGATTGTTCTGTCATGTGGAGTACGCATGTAGTACAGAAACTTTTAAAAGCTGACTGAGTTGTCAACAAAATATACAGTTAAAATACTAGTCTATGTACATTTAATGTGGAAGTCCGGATACTTGAGCCTTGAAGGCATCAAGCGTTTTGGCTGACACAATATCAGGTGGTAGAGAGTTCCAGTCCCTGATTGTTCTAGGGAAATAGGAGAATTTCCTATAGTCGCTTCTGCTAGATGGAATTTGGAAAGATAGATTGTGCATGTTCCTTGTTGATCTTAATGGTGGTACTAGTCTATCCCCCTTGTCCAGTGCGACCTTATCGTTGACTATTTTATACAACATCCACAGTCTTGCATCTTTCCTCCTGTCTTGGAGTGATTTCCACTCTAGTGTTGCCAGCATGTTATCTACACTAGAGCGGTTGCCAAAGCGATTACTGACATATCTTGCTCCTCTGCGTTGGACCATCTCAAGTTGTTGAATGTCCTTTTGATGATATGGGTCCCAAACTGTGGAGGCATATTCTAGTGTCGGTCTTACTAAGGTTTTATATGCATTCTCCTTAACTGACGTGGAACCGATGTTCAGGTTACGTCGTAGGAATCCCAGTGTTTTGTTCGCCTTTCCACAGATGTTGTTGATGTGGTTACTCCAACGCAGGTCAGATGTAATTTGACAGCCAAGATATTTAGCGTTATTGACTGATTCCAGTATGTTTCCATGGAGGTTATATTGATATTTCAGAGGATTTGCTTTCTTGCTGATTGTTAATATGTTGCATTTCCCTGGATGGAACTCCATTTTCCATTTTTGTTCCCATATGCCTAGTTTGTCAAGGTCTGACTGGAGTGTCTGTGCATCGGTATCAGATGAAATTGTCAAGTAGACAATGGTATCATCAGCGAAGAGCCTAATGGTTGATGATAGTCCTTGTGGCATATCATTAATGTAAAACAGGAAGAGGCTGGGTCCCAAAACTGATCCCTGGGGTACACCAGATTCAACGCTAATGGAGTTTGATGTTTCACCGTCCACTACCACAGCTTGAGTTCGATCTGAAAGAAAGTTTTGTATCCAGGTGTTAGTTTTCCCTCGGATTCCATAATGGTTTAACTTGTGTAGCAGAAGACTATGGCTGACCTTGTCAAAGGCTTTTGAGAAGTCCATAACCAGAACATCGGTTTGTTTCCCTGATGACATGTTTGAGGATACGTCGTCAACAAATTCAAGGAGCTGTGTTTCGCAGGATCGTTTGCTGCGAAAGCCATGCTGCAGAGGGTAGAGTATGTTGTTTCTGTCTGCATGATTCATTATATTATATATGCTCCATGAATTTGCAGCAAATGCAAGTAAGTGAGATAGGACGGTAGTTTTCGGCCTTGTATCTGTCCCCTTTCTTGTAGACTGGGGTTACGATGGCAGTTCTCCAGTCATTAGGTATCTCACCAGTTTCTAGTGATTTTTTGAATATTAAGGTGAGAATCGTTGCAATTTCAGGTGCTAGTTCTTTGAGCTTTGGATCCCAGCACAGGTGATGTTGAGTTCCGGTGCAGGTGGGTATGACCCTTCCATTGGACATGTGTTGTTGAATTCCTCAGCATTGATGTCACATTTTTGAGAGAAAGCCGACTGGAACTGGTTGATCGAATGCATTTTCATGCTCTGACATCGGAGGTTCCTCGATCTTTGTTTTGATATTTCTAAGCAAATATCGTGTTTTACACGCTGAATGATACAAAGCATTTTCGGCAAAGTCTTCAGACGTCGCTTTGAAGATCATTTCACTGTCTGATATTTGTTCCGCAACACGCTTAATACTTTGAGTTCTATTTTCCGACGAAGCTTTGTGCATTTTTCTGTCGTGTTTAAAGGCTTTGTGTTTGCAAAATATGCAAGCTGTTCAATCGATTTTGGAAGCTCTAGATCGTGTCACAATAGTGAAATTATCTTCATTTGATGATGGATTCTGATTGCATGATGCTGAAGTCGGACGTGTGGATTTAAAGTTGGAACATGTTGACAGGTTTTGCTTACTGGTAAATGCGTTGTAACAGCTTTTGTGATATTTGGTATTTCCAACTGGAGCATTTTCGACAGTTTATATTCATCAACAAGTTTTCTGTAAACTTCATCCTCCCGTTTATTCACGGCAGAAATTATAGTTGACCTTCCTTTAGTAGTTGAAATACAAAGCCCTTCTGCCGTAAATACTTGACAAATGATACAATGTTGCCAATCGATGGAAGGTCTGCCCTTTTTAGCAGATGGAGGCGTTAATTTAACCGGACTACAAATTGTAGACATTACACGTATTTTTTTTGATTTTTTCCGGCACGGATTCAACAATTAGTGAACGCCCTTAACATAACACTTATCAGCATTATATTCACTATATAACGTGTGCTTTAATGACTTTATTTGACCAGAGTTATTGCTTCAAACAATTAACACAAAAAACTATCAAATAAGTATATAAATGTTGCTAGTTAAACGAATTCAGTTGCAAACACATTCTGTCATTATAATATACAGGTAAATAAATGAATACGGAACGGCAACGGACTGTCAGTTCGGAATTAGCTTGCTACCTAAGTGTGAAAATGGTAAAATCTAGTATTTTTCAGTGAGTCCAACATTTATAATATGCGTTAGGAACTGAAAATGAATTTTATGAACAGTTTGCATTTGGTTATCGACAAAAATGATAAAATTAATCATTATAAAGTGAAAAGATGTGACTGATTATCTGAAATAACGATAAAATGGCAGCAAAACTGATTTAATATCTACAAAAATGAAATTATTTACACATTACAGATGTGTTTCATACTTTCTTATGTCTTTCGCAGAAAATCAACCCATTATGTTTACAAAAAATTTTATGAATTGGAAATAATATACGTTTAAATGTAGATAGTATTTTGTGCATTTGAAATGATAACTTGACTTTAACTCCAATTTTACAAAAAAAACGCACCATACGATTTTCTTACGACCGGGCATAATCGAAAGTATAGACATTTGGCTATTCCTAGTAAAAAAAAATCAGCTGTGTGTTATATAGGTGCATTAAAGTCAAAAACTAAGCGTCTTTTCTGAAAATGTCACTCGACTTTGACAACCATATAACAACTGGATCTCGACAGGATGCCAGGCTGTATTAAATAGTTTTATAGAAACGTCTGAACATTTAACCCAACAGTGTTAAAATTAGATATGTTTAGCTGACTTTTTTTTTAGAATACTTTTGGCAGATTCGAACCCATATTGTTGGTACGATTGTTACGTAAGGTGAAACTAAAGTCCGTTATTATAACTGACTGACTGTAATCTATGCACAAAGAAAAAAGTTAAGCACCCCCATGTTTTTTTTAAATGACAAATGATACGACAAGTATCACGAGATTACTGACCAGATAATCTCAAGAACGCAATGGTGACCTGTTAGGACATTACATTGGCTGTAAAGAAACCACAATAAAAATCAAGAAAAAATGTTAATTTAATGAATATTTAAATCACAATATCACAAGGTGAATTTGCAGTAAAACATGTCCATTTTAAGTATTGACCTTCACAGTTCAAAAAACACGATAAGATTGTCATTTTACTTTCAAAACGTCACTTATGAATCACTTGACGACATCTATTCTTCAAAGTTCAGTATCGGGTGTAACCCCCACGTGCTTGGATGACGGTCTCAACCCTGCGTCTCATCCCTCCAATTAGACGTCGGATGTCCTGTTGTGATAGCTTCTGCCATTCCCGATACAATGCTGCTTCCAACTGACGAATGTTTTGCACAGGATGTTCCCGCGCATGTATACGACCGCCTAGCATGTCCCAAATATGCTCTATGTGATTCAAATCCAGGCTCATGGCTGGCCAAGGAAGAGAAGTCACGGCTTCGATTTGGAGGTAGGCGGTTACTGCTCTTGAACGATGAGGCCTGGCGTTGCCATCCATATACACAGGCCTTGTAGCTAGTGGGTGGTTGTCGAAATGGGGGATAACAACTGGTTGCAAGACGTCGCTGATGTACTGATCACCAGTTAGGTTGCATTGTATGGTGACTAAATCCAGCTTACAGTCATGCGAGATACACCCCAAACCATTACTGAGCCTCCACCGTAAGGGACAGTTGGCTGGCTGTTCCTTGGGGTATAGGCTGTATTTTTGTGTCTCCAAACCCTCATCCGGCCGTCGGTTACATGAAGCAGAAACCGGCTCTCGACTGACCAATGGATCTTGCGCCATGTCCTTAAATTCCAACCATGTCGTGCTAAACAACATACCAAACGTGATCGTCGATGTCGGTCTGCCAACAGTGGACGTTTAATGACTCTCCGCTGATTTCAGACAGTTTCTAACCGTTCTTGTTGACAGACGTCTATTGGGCAGCCAGTGTTGTTTAAGTATGGAACTGGTTGCGAATGGCATCCGTCTAACCAAACGCTGCAATGCCCTGTCGTCACGATCAGATGTTACCCGTGGTCTGCCGGATCTTGGCAAGCCTTTCATATTGTTGGTTTGTGTGTGTTTTCTCACCAGTTGGCTGACTACAGTATAATGGTAGCCCATCTGACGTCCAATAGCTTTGAAGGACATCCCAGTTGTATGCTTACCGATTATTTGCCATCTTTGTGCCTCTGATATTCGCCTTCGTACTATGCTTACTGAGAATGAATAATTTTTTTAAAATAACGGATTTAAATACCCAAATTCGAAGCGTGAACATACTGAATTTTGAGTAATGCGTGAGAGGCATGGTTCATGTGCATGACTAGTCGATATTAGACATAATGGTCACACCTGTGTGAGCACAACATTTTAATGGATCATTGTTCTTGTTATATATAAATATTAGAATCTAAACTTAGTGTAACTTATTATGTTTTAATATATCAGGGGGTGCTTAACTTTTTTCTTTGTGTATATGTTAGGCGTGTGGTGATTTCAATTATTAATTTACTCATGATCATCTGTACTCCATAACTTCTAACAATATAGTTCCAATTTTCTAGGTCCCCGGCTCCCGGATATTTCAATGATGATGATGTGTTAGATTTTATGATTCATTGGAGCCTTGGTGTGTGGATATCATACAACGACACTAAGGTAACGATATATATGATAAATTATTCATTGGCGCAGGGTGCGTGGTCATATTCCAACGATACAGAGCATGATCAATATTCATTCGCACATGGTTATTTTATAACAATACAAAATGGTAGCGATATGCATAGCATTATATAATAGTACATTCAGTAGATAAATGAAGAGAAGATCCGAATACAAAAAACCACTAACTGTACAAACAATAAAAAACAAATGATAAGACAATGCAAACACATAAACAATGGAAACTTGACTGAAATCAATGGTGGGAGATAGAGGTGAAAATGGGAAGAGTTTACAAGACGTGGGTAACTAGTGGAGCAGGAACCGATCATCCTTCCGGAGCACCTGAGTTCACCACTGTTTTTGGTTTTGTTTAGTTTTCTGTATAGTGTTGTGTCGACCACACTATCTTATGTAGATTTTTTTTGTCGAATTTAGTATTAATTTTAATTAATTAAAAGTAATACTAAATTGAGGTGATACAAACGAGAGCACTAAATATAGTTTTACCAATGCATCTGACGACTCTGTGAAACCCGAACCCTGAACAAATCGGAATCTTGAATTTAAAATAATAAAGTCTTGAAGTGGGAAATCTTTGTACATTTAACCCGTAGAAACCGACCACCCGTGTATTCTGAACACTTAAGATTGTCGTCCCAAAGAGGTTTGATTTAGACATATTTCACTGTACAACAATTTCCGTAACTTACATTAGACAGATAACACATATATTCACAGGTATTCATACTAGATGGCAAAGACGGATCAATATTATGGACGTTAGATGGCAACCAACTTGTCATGCCTTCTGACCTCACTGTGAGAACATCAGAACCACATCGTGATTTGTTCTTCTTTAGAACAATGGGAAGAGATAGTCCAGTCAAAAGAGACGCAACGGAAAATATTCATGGAATCGAAAGGCTTGATAGTGTATGTAACATTATACTTAAGTAGGTTGTGTTTTTTGTTTATTTTGTCTTTGTTCTCTGTTTTGTGCCCAGTGTTGTCTGTTTCTCTTGGTCTCCATTCTTGGCTGTCCCTTTGGGTTTCCTCTAATGCTTATCTGTAAATACCAATCAAGAGTAAATTAAATTCGATAAACACAATTATTGAATCTATACTTTAATTTTTTGTGCCCCCATTAAATAAATATTTCACCAATATTCAATATACAGTCAAACCTGCCCCATGCGGTCAACTCTAATAAGCAATCACCTGTATTAAAAGGTCCCCATTTCCCCTTTTCTTGTCCTGTCATATAACAATTCATATGAATTTAACCTCTTTTAAGAGGTCACCTGTCTTATAAGGTCCCCTGGTCTTTGTCCTAAAAGTGACCTCTTAATACAGGTTTGACTGTATAAGTCTTTATGATATATGATACCCGAGTTCGCCTCGGGTTCTTGTGGGGGTTCCTGTTACTCAAGCTTTGGCTAACCTTGTAGTGCTTTGTAGACAATTATTTGTTTTTTTTTTCGTTTTTCTATTGACCACCGTATTGTCTGTCGTATGATTTACAACATTACAACCTGATATCCAGTTAAGATATTTATTTTATATCAGATTGAAAATTGTAACAATTATTAAATATTATTTGTAAAGACTTCTACCATTTTTATTCCAGAAACCATCAGGATATTTCGAAGACATTGATAAATATATAAAACAGTGCATGGTAAGTAACTATACTTCAGTAATCGAACGAAATTAAAGTGTAACTACGGTTATAATAGGGTGGCAGTTTTGCAGGCAATACAAGACATGTTAAGAAGAGTTTGAAGATACCAAAAGGGCAATCAGAATCAGTATATCGAAGAAGAACAGACAACACAATGGCCAAATGAAAAAGGACAAAAGGACAAACAACGATCCACAAAACATACACATAAAACTAAAGCTCGAGTGACACGAACCCCACTAAAAACCTGGGGTGAACTCAGGTGCTCCGGAAGGGTAAGCAGTTCCTGCTCCACTAGTGGCATAAGATATTAATGTAGTGATAAAATGAAAAATAAAAAATTACCGCACTGTCGGGAAAAACTCCAAAATATAATAGAAAAATCGTAGAATCGGGCAACATCGATAACCCTAACATACACATACATGACTACTCACTTTCCTGGCTTGGTACAGGCACTCGATAACCCTAACATACACATACATGACTACTCACTTTCCTGGCTTGGTACAGGCACTCGATAACCCTAACATACACATACATGACTACTCACTTTCCTGGTTTGGTACAGGCACTCGATAACCCTAACATACACATACATGACTACTTACTTTCCTGGCTTGGTATAAGAACTTTGAATTGTACCTAACATACACATACATGACTACTTACTTTAATGGCTTGATACCCCTAACATACACATACATGACTACTCACTTTCCTGGTTTGGTATAAGAACTTTGAATTGTACCTAACATACACATACATGACTACTCACTTTCCTGGCTTGGTACCCCTAACATACACATACATGACTACTCACTTTCCTGGCTTGGTACCCCTAACATACACATACATGACTACTCACTTTCCTGGCTTGGTATAAGAACTTTGAATTGTACTTGATCTATGGTACAAAACTGTACATACTGTAAGAATACTATATACTCTTATAGGCTTATTAATCATCTTTGTTGAAGCAAATATATATTGAACCGGCCAGTTGGTGATCTTTCTAACGCAAAATAATAGTTTTATTAATTATCATTAAGAAAATCATGTTAATTTATGATTGTCCACTGTTCGGTGTGCTAACTGGTAACATTATCAATATTTCCCTTTTTCTTTATTTTTTTGACATCAATATAAAAATATTTCATATATTTCTTCTTCTAGGTTTCAGGTTTTAGGTATTGTACAATTTTAATATAAAGTGCCTATATTCTATCACTTAAGATGAGGAAACACCACCATGGTACACAGCCAAATTTTACAGGATCTCCCCTTGATGTATTAGAGAATCTGCATGGACTTCCTACAGGAGAGCTTCAGAATTTCTTAAATAACCAGACTGTAACTCATGGACCAGCTGATTTAGACAGACTGGTTAATAATAGCAGGAAGGTAAAATATTGAATCGAATCAAACAGTACAACTTTATTTACAACACTTTTTTTCTCCCACCCCTAATGTGGACATATTTATGGGTTGAAGCATTAATGGCGTCAATAAAATTTTAAGTTTTTAAAAACATTTATTATTTACTGGTACCTAAAACTCTTCATCAACTTTCATGCACATTGTTTGATCTACGAATTGATGGATTCATTCATTCATTCATTCATTCATTCATTGACGTCAGGTAGGTGACTATGGTAAAACATCATAAGGTAAACGGTATGAAAACGAAAACGTAACGTTGGTATTATCTACTAATTATGCATAAACAGGGCAATCCGTAGGCAACATGTATGACGATAACTTGGATACTAAATACAAAAATCTGGCGATTGATTTCTCACTTTGTATCTTGGTAATTATTTAAGACACATTTCCTGTTTGATTTGACTTGGTTGCTTTACAAATTGTGTGTGATGTTTCTTATGATTATAGTAAGGCAATATATGAATTTACCAATTTTGTTGTTATCAATCGTTGGAAAATTGTTTTTCTTTTCTTTTTATTGATTTCGAGAATGCGAAAATTGTCGTCCGGAAACACTTTTTCAACAGTTTGTTTTCTGTGAAGTTTTGTTTTCTAAGTTATTTTTTAAAAAGTAGCTCAATTGAAATGTAATGCTTTATTGATCTAGAGTAAATGTAATGCTTTATTGATCTAGAGTAAATGTAATGCTTTATTGATCTAGAGTAAATGTAATACTTTATTGATCTAGAGTAAATGTAATACTTTATTGATATAGAGTAAATGTAATGCTTTATTGATCTAGAGTAAATGTAATGCTTTATTGATCTAGAGTAAATGTAATGATTGATTGATTGANGATTGATTGATTGATTGATTGATTGATTGATTGATTCATTCATTCATTCATTCATTCATTCATTCATTTCTCACTTTGTATCTTGGTAATTATCTAAGATACATTTCCTGTTTGATTTGACTTGGTTGCTTTACAAATTGTGTGTGATGTTTCTTATGATTATAGTTAGGCAATATATGAATTTACCAATTTTGTTGTTATCAATTGTTGGAAAATTGTTTTTCTTTTCTTTTTATTGATTTTGAGAATGCGAAAATTGTCGTCCGGAAACACTTTTTCAACAGTTTGTTTTCTGTGAAGTTTTTTTTTCTAAGTTATTTTTTTTTAAATAGCTCAATTGAAATGTAATGCTTTATTGATCTAGAGTAAATGTAATGCTTTATTGATCTAGAGTAAATGTAATGCTTTATTGATCTAGAGTAAATGTAATGCTTTATTGATCTAGAGTAAATGTAATGCTTTATTGATCTAGAGTAAATGTAATGCTTTATTGATCTAGAGTAAATGTAATGCTTTATTGATCTAGAGTAAATGTAATGCTTTATTGATCTAGAGTAAATGTAATGCTTTATTGATCTAGAGTAAATATAATGCTTTATTGATCTAGAGTAAATGTAATGCTTTATTGATCTAGAGTAAATGTAATGCTTTATTGATCTAGAGTAAATGTAATGCTTTATTGATCTAGAGTAAATGTAATGCTTTATTGATCTAGAGTAAATGTAATGCTTTATTGATCTAGAGTAAATGTAATGCTTTATTGATCTAGAGTAAATGTAATGCTTTATTGATCTAGAGTAAATGTAATGCTTTATTGATCTAGAGTAAATGCATCCATTTGATGTATATGCAGGAGTTATCAAATGAAAAAACAAAAATATATACCACAATTGTCGGTATAGTTCCGAAATCCAATCTTACGTAAAAACATCGGCAAAATCGATACCTCTTAAGAAACATAAACATCACAATAAGAGGTGATGAGATTAAACTAGCTTTATGTGCCTAAACCTTCCCATTCTCATGTAAAATGATGTGGTCATGCAAGTGTTTTCCAAAAGGTGAGTAAAATGCGTTGTTTTTTTTTTGTTTTTTTTTTAATACTAGTTGGGTTATATTTCAGAATACCCCTGCTTTAATGGGTTAGAGTTACTGACAAACCTTTATCACATAATGTTGTATCGAGTACATCTGCTTTAAAGGTATGCTACATTATATCATTAATGAGGTTGCACTTTGCTCTGTATCCAATCATAAACAGTTATTAGAATAGAGATAGATGATGTTGCAAGCGAATTACTTACTATTTTTCTCATGGATTCCATCTTTCACATTTGGACATAACTTTTGCTTAGAGATATACATGTACTAAGTAACCTAAATATTAAAATGATAATTTAACCGCATCGGTCGTGTAACGATTAGCGTGCTCGCCTCGAGTGTGGTAGATCGTGAGTTTGATCCCCGGTCGTGTCAAAACTAAATACTATGACATTGCTATTTATTGCTTCTCTGCTATGCACGTAACATAAAGAAAGAAAGAGCAAATACTGGTTGGCTCGGAATCAGGATAATGTGTCCGAGTGGGGTGACATGTCTATCCGTCTTGGTCTAGTACAAAGCGGACCTCATCATCATCTCATTGACAATTAAATTGTTCTCGTCATGATATAGCTGAAAAAACTGCTGAGTTGGCGTTAAACAACAATCACTCACTCACTAAAATGATAATTCACCTCATAAACATGATAAAGAATGACATCACATATGTATAAACCATACACAGCTCATTTATGAATAGTAATATACATTTTTATTAGCAAACTGTCATATTTTGAATGTTTTATACTGATATTAATTTCAATGCAATATGTAAATGATGAACTTTAAAAAAATAAAAATGATTTAAAAAAGAAAAAGAAACATTTTTATGAATATCATATTTTTATTGAGAAAAGCTCTTTTATGAATTTTATGAATAGCAATATAGTATTTTTCTGTTTTATGTATTTATTGTTGCTTAATCATGTTTTGTAAATATTGCATTGTTTTATATTGAATGTGTACTTTTAGACGCAACTACTACTACCCCGGTAAAGGTTGCCTCCGTTGTAGAGGGGTAGCTTTCTAAATAAATATATATATATATACACACACATAGTGGATTGAAGCAAGCGTGAAATGTTCGATACACCTCACATTTCTTATTCTTTCTAAGCATTTGGCAACATAAATTTGATATTCCTCGACAACGTATGTATTGTCTATATATTTGTATCATTACTTGTAAATTACAAAATATATTTTCATAGATTTTAAAAAGACATGCTGAAGGCATGATACCAACATCAGCATTCCAGAACTGTGACCCATCAGGTAATAACATATCAATTCCTTATCATCTCTTCTTGTTTCTATTTTCTATTATGCTTCAACATCTATTATTTTCATATTTTGCTAATTTACCAAATGTAACTTATTAAGTTTTTATAGTTACAAAAAAAATGTACTTATATTAAATGTGTATTGGAGATTTATCTTGCCATAATCCCAATTATCCGGGGTCGTCCTGGTCGTGATCAGTGGTAGTTGGATTTACAACTACATGTACAATCAGTGCCTATCACCACTAATGTTGTGAGTGCCAACCCCGTTTATGGGGAGGTGTACTCGATACAATTTATCATGAATTGCGACAAGTCGGTGGTTTTCTTCAGGTAATCCGGTTTCCTCCACCAATAAAACTGACTGCCACGATATATCTGAAATGTTGTTGAAAGTGACGTAAAATACTGTAACCCTAGCACCTAATCAATTATCCGTCCTGAAATATAAATACTGAAATAAAACGACAATTAATCACTTAAATAATAATTCATGGAATCCATCAGTTTGTTAGAGATTTTAACATGGGTAACATTATTTTTCTTAGAAAACTTTATCCCTTGCGATAATGTCATACAAGATCATGGCCTCTCTGGAAAATTTCGATTTCAATAAAACAGTATTTCTTATTACTTGAAGCGGAAGTCAGTATTAGAAATAGCTCTTGTAACAAAGTCCACTAACTTTCTTGTGTACAGTACTGCCAAATCGTGAATTTTTGTTACCCATATCAGATATGACTGATGCCTTAATAAAACGTGTTTCTGTAACTTATAAATGTTATGAAATGTACGCGCATCGGGGAAAAAACGTGCAACGGATCGTATTTTGAGATCGATCAAGAAATGGACGCAATCTGATTAATTATCGACATTGTTTACGGAGTTTGTCGAATCGTCATTAAATCAGTACAACAATGTACTTATTTCTTATCTTTTGTGAATCTGCTTTTAGTCTGTGTTAATTACGGACAAAGAACCATGCAAGTTGGCAGTTAATAAGCGACAAAATACAAATTATTCGTTTTTACCTGTCACTAGTAAGGTCAGTTGCATACGGAAAAAGCGATGTCAAATTATTTGCTTGCAAGGCAATAATAAAATGATGGTAATTTTCGTTCTCAAAAGGCGGAAAGTGGTTCGATAAGCTGTTTAATGTGAAATATTTACCTTTATTTCATCATTTTATAGCTATTTACCAATTTCCAAAGCATATCATTTTTTTTTGTCAAATTCGTAGTTAATGCCCCTTTAAATTTTATACTGACATTTTCCAATATGATGTCAATTCGATTGTAACAGTTGAAACATGCAAAATACTATAAAACAAAATAAATAAAAAAGAATAACCAGTGTGGTCTGGTCTATAATTGCATTTCTACTATGACGTCCTTCAAACACTTTGGTTCCAAACCCGTGGTAAAATATGCGTATATTGGTATATCAGCTGATCGGCAACGTCATCATTGTTTTGGCTGTTCAAATACAGTATTTGTCCTATTAGAATAGAAATAATTCATGGGGGCTTGAATATATATTGATTTTACCACGGATTGACCCTTTATGCCGATATTTTACCCCTCGCTATCGCTCGTGGGAAAATATTCGGCATAAACTATTTGAATTTGAATATATTCAAGCCCCCATGAATCATATCTTAAACATGTATTAAGGGCATATTACCAGAGATGGTATAATCTACAATTGTATAAATCACCGATGTCTTACCAGAGGTGGTCAGTGTATATAAAATGAGAAACAAAATATACCACGCCATCAGAACAGTTTTAGAATCTAATCAGATTTGTATTGTTGATAATTTTTATATCATTATAGCGTTATTTCTTTATTTTAGTTGAAATGATGAACACTATCTTTTACAACCGTCATTTTATGTGTTCAGATGAGGCCAACTTCAGAAGTGAACTGTTTGTAATTGATAGAACAACATTTGACAATCCAGTACGACTGTCAAATCACGGATTGGAACAGAAGTACTATCGTAAGTTACACTGTTTAAAAATAAATAACACTGGACAATAGTGGAGCAGGAACTGCTTACCCTTCCGGAGCACTTGAGTTCACCCTCGGTTTTTAGTAGGGTTCGTGTTACTTGATCTTTAGTTTTATGTGTATGTTTTGTGGATTGTTGTTTGTACTTTTGTCCCTTTTCTTTTGGTCATTGTGTTGTCTGTCATTCCCCGATTGACGGATTCCCATTACCCCTTTGATATCTTCAAACTCTTCTTACTCATATTCGTGGAGCGGACATACTTACCAACATGTCGGGGCATCATAACTCTGAATGAATACATATCACACTATGAGGCAAGAAAAGTTTAAAGACACCAAAGTGGTAATCAGAAGCCGTAAATCTAAGATACCAAAGTGGTAATCAGAAGCCGTAAATCTAAGATACCAAAGTGGTAATCAGAAGCCGTAAATCTAAGATACCAAAGTGGTAATCAGAAGACGTAAATCTAAGACACCAAAGTGGTAATCAGAAGCCGTAAATCTAAGATACCAAAGAGGTAATCAGAAGACGTAAATCTAAGATACCAAAGGGTAATCAGAAGACGTAAATCTAAGATACCAAAGTGGTAATCAGACGACGTAAATCTAAGACACCAAAGTGGTAATCAGAAGACGTAAATCTAAGACACCAAAGAGGTAATCAGAAGACGTAAATCTAAGATACCAAAGGGTAATCAGAAGACGTAAATCTAAGATACCAAAGGGGTAATCAGAAGACGTAAATCTAAGAATAGACAGACAATATTATGGCCAATTCAATAAAGATCTACAATACAACATACAGAAAACTAAAGATCGAGCTACACGAACCCCTCTAAAAATCGGGGGTGGACTCAGATGCTCCGAACGGGTATGACTATTGTTATTTAATGCATAACATTAGATTCTTAGGTAATTTTTAAAAACATATCTAATAGTTTGTGGAGAACATTTTTCATACCATTGTAGGTTATGTATACACTAAAGTTGTGAATTCGAACCCAGTTCATAGCGAGGTCTACTCGATACAACATTGTGATAAACTTTGTCAGTTACTTGCGACAGGTCGGTGGATTTCTCCGGTTACTCCGGTTTCCTCCACCAATAGAATTGACCATCACGATATAGCTTAAATATTGTTGAAAATGACATTAAACACCATTAAACCAAACCAAACCGGTTATAAATGTATACATTGTATTTGAAATTTGCAGGTTTCTACCTATAGTTTTACAATTGAATTAGTCCTATCATTATCAAAATAACAGATGCGCCGTTATTGTGTTGGATAAATTCATTCAGTGGGGGATATCATATTCCATAATCAAAAATAGATAAACGTTTTCAGTACACTAAAGATGAGTTTGGTAACAAAATGTGAACAAACTGAACACTCCCCTTCTCTTGATAACAGTTTGGAGATAACAAAGGGGTAATCAGAAGCCGTAAATCGAAGGACAGTCAATACAATGGCCAAACAAAAAGGACTTCTACTCTATAACCAATAGGAACACTTGGTTCAGTATCTTTTTTGTCAGCAGCAACCCTCTATCAAGGAACTATTGATAGGAACCACAAGCTCTGGAATATCGGATCAAATGAGAGATATATGTTCCATATGCAGGTGCTGGTGGAATGTTTCAAAATGTATATAAATGGAAAGTTCACAATGGGAAAATTGAGATAATCTCTTTAGTCGTAAAGGTTCGTTCAAACCCGACCCTCCTAACCGCATCGCTGAAATGTTTAGAATGTTCTCCTCGAGTCCCAGTTGGATCAAACCAAAGACTATAAAATTGATATTTGCTGCTTCTCCGCTAAGCACGCATCATTGGGGAGGGATGGCAAGGACTGGTTGGCTCGGAATCATGATGAGTAGAAGTAGAATAGTTCCAACAACAATTAACATTGAATTTAAGCTGCTACAATTTCTGACGTGGCACTCTCCAGACATTGGATACTCAATTACACCCCGCTCTATGTACGAGCATCTGATACATTACGCATAACCACAAAGAGCAACGGGTCAAACTTTTCTCCCTTTGGGTTCCTCTTGCGTATTTCATTAATATTAAACATTTATAATGACAAAAAAAATGAGAAGAGTGTTTTTTGGACATGCCTATCAAATTCAGGAGCACAAAGGCTACATACTACAAGGCTAATTATAAGAACACTGCATGCTAGAGTATTTTGATATCGGTGATATACTGACTGGGGATTGTAATTGTAGAACAAGTGAACAGTTGAACGATTCTTTTGCTATTATCTATTACCACTTTATATCTATATTTGCTATGAAAAAAGTGAAACGAAGTACTCGTATCTTGAGGCTTTTTCATAAAACATTACTCATGGACTACTTCAATAATAATATAAACCTGATAAATGATTGAGAGAGGGGTCTTGATTACGACCTTGCCCGATTGTTTAGGACATCTTTTTTACGAGGAAGAGACACTTCCACAATATAACTGTAGGGATACAGCAAATGAATTTTTCAATTTGTCATTTATAATATAAATATGTATATATATTTGTTTTACTTGTAATAAGAGTTCATCAATTAAATTTCAGATATACCATCAGAAGACAAGTCTTTATCATCCAATGATAAGTGTACTGTTTCAGAAAACTATGCACATTCGACTGGTACGTTTGTTTGAATTTAATATATTTTGTCTAGTTAGGATGGAGATCCTGCTGTTTGTCGAATCGCGCCTGCATTCAGAAGTGAGTGAGTGAGTGAGTATTTTAAAGCTACAGCATGGCGAGAACAAGTTGATATTTGATTTGATGATGATGGTATCTGTTTTGTATTAGACAAACATGCCGAATTGGATTTGTTTATTGCTATCTCACTGAAACAGGAATTCACAGATAGACGTATCGTTCAACTCGACTCCGAGTCTACCAGTCTTTGCTCTTATTTCTTAATGCCCGGTGCTTAGAAAAAAAGCAACAAATGAAAATGTTATATAGTCTTTGGGTTGACCCAATAATCACAAAACTATGTGCAACAAGTACTGTTGATATGGTATCGATCTGTAATCAATTAATAATTCATACACATAGTTGTACCACAGTACAGTTCTGGTTCCCAAAGTCATAAAGTTGAACCTAGTGTTTTGCTATTTCATATACACATTTGCTGTTTGTATTCCTTTTATTGGAATACATTCTCCTCCCTCATGCACAGGTGCCCTTAGTTGGTTTTGGCGATCATGTTTAAGTCCTTTGGTTTTGTAGCTCATAAACACTTTTAACTTATTTGTCCTTCCAGTCATTCGATTTTGAGCGTACCTGATGAAGGTTATTCCAGAAACGTGTCGTGTGCACTAAATTTGATATCTACGTTTTCATTACAGCTGCCATTGGTGATGTTGATGGAGATGGTGACCTTGACCTTATAATAAAAAACGATAAAATTGGCATCAAATATTATCATGACAAGATTCATACAATACAAGTAGCTGATGTCTCAGTTACAATAGAGAAAATTAATTTAAGATCTGCTTTGAAAGATAACGGAGTGTCTGTCAGTGTAACTTCTAAGATCAGAAAGGGGACTGCAGACAAGCATTTGAAAGACGTTGATCTGTTACCTCTCACTCAACAGAAATGGACAGCTTATATGGGGAAATTGGGAAATGGTCATTACACTACCAACTAAACGTTTTATTTACATCACTTGATTTTTATGTTAATAAAGAAAGAAAAGAGATAAATAATTTCAAAAATATATTGAAGCTTTCTTGTTTCTTTTTCTCACAAAGAGGACTGTATTTTGTAGCATAGAATTAACTACTAGTATTACCATTCGTACATGTGGATGTTGATCTGATATCAGATTTTGTTTTTACGAATTATATTTCATAAAGAGATGAAATGGAAAACAAATAAAACATCAGAATCTTATCGCTCCTAATTAACCATGTATTGATAAACGTTAAAGAAAACCGAAGGGGCAATCACGAATGGACAATCCAGAGACACTGGCAACATTAGGTACACAAGACACAGGACGAAGACAAACAAAGCGCAAAAACACAACACCGAAAAATAACAAGATGAACAATACAGACCCCACCAAACACTGGGGGTGAAGCCATGATCATGGATGTGCTCGCGAAGGCTAAGCAGTTCCTGCCTCTTATACGACACTCGCCATTGATTATAGCTTGTAGGTTTATACATCACTCACATATCAGATACAGATCGTCTGGTGCTCACTTTGAGATGTGCATTATCAGTACAGTGGAACTTGGACAATCCGATACCTGTCTTTTCCCGACATCCTGTGACATCCGACAAAAATGTACAATGCATGGTCCCAAAGTATTTCTGTTAACTAAAAATAAAATAAAACCGGAGTATTGCAAGATCCTGTGCAATCCGACACATTTCCCTGGTCCATTGGTGTGCTGGATTAGACAGGTTCCACTGCATCTTGCTGAGGCTCTTGTTGTTCTTCTGGTGTGTGTGGTTTTTGTGTGGTTTTTTTTTTGGTGATGTTAGGAGGACATAACAGAATCGAAATAATTCATGGAAGCCAGAATTTGTTTTGAGTTTTAACATGGGTTGGCGGATATTAGTAAATTTTATCACTTGTCTCCGGCTCGGGATAAAATACTAATATCCGCCAACCCATGTTAAAATTCAAAACACATTCTGGCTTCCATGATTTATTTCTTAAATTAAATTAGACAAACATTAAGTTAGAATGAAACAAATTATTATGATTTAATACCACCACGAAAATACACCAATACACAATATACATGTACTATTATGTGACACGGGCACCGTGACCACTGGTATTTTGTTTTGGATTCCACACTGCACTAAGTTTAAATCTGGCATGACCGCATCCACTAAGAGGGCAGGTTATAGGGCCCATATAACTAACTACATGTAGTTTAACCGGCATCATTTAATTGACGTTCTGTACCAAGCCAGGAAAGTGAGTGAGTGAGTGATCATGTATGTGTGTGTGTATATATTATGCTTATTTAGAATAACTACCCTTTACATTGGGGCACATACATGCGGGATGCGGGATGCGGGATGCCTGCAGTGCGTCTAAAACATAATTACGTACACATCACAATATCATCTTAGTTATAATGCAGTCACAGTCAGAAAGTCGGTTAGTTGTAAAACATTCTATTGTAAAGTTGGGGTAACGATTTTGTCTCTTTTTATGATTTTTCTATTGGATTTTGGAACTGTTCTAACAGTAAGGTCTTTCTTTTTTTTCATTCATTGATGGGTTGTAATTATTTCTTCGTGACAAAATATGTTTTAGGTTTAAAAGACAACTAATACGTATATAACTAGTATGTGAATGCAAGAAAAGATCAGAATCACAAGTTTCATCGCATTATGTCCGTTCGGGAATGTCTGCATATGAGGGCGATTAATCCCTGGAAAAAAATAATGATATCTTTATTCGTCATTCGAGCGAGTGAGATGGGTTTTTTTTTGGTTTTTTTTTTATATATAGTGGAAAATGATATAACATTTAAACTACATGTATTTAATTTCCTTACAAACATTGGAGAAATAAAATTACTTCCAGTTTGACAACATGCTTTTGAATGATGGACACATCGTTGTTTATCTGACATATAGGGGCATTTGACGCACTATCACATTTAATGTTATTCTTACAATAAATAATGTTACAAGTAAAGATGTACCTTCAGGCGTGACAAAACTGCTTCCGGGTACGACATCCTACGATCTGATGTACATTCACCCCCATTTTTTTCCTATATCTGTTGCAAAGCATACGTCACTATCATTTCATCGAATTTAACTTTGAATATAGCTGAATTTTTTTTTATTTATTTGCATTGTGAAAACATTATCATTCGTTACGATATCGCATGCTTTTTTTTCGATTTTTGTCGTTTTGTTTGTAAAGTTTGTTTTTTTGTTTGTTTTTGTTTTTGTTTTTTGGGGGGGGGTTTGTGGGACGGGCGTGTTTATACTTTGATGGAGGTGATTTAATACGCTCGTCTATTATTCCCAGTGAATGATTTTGGGCAAAGAAGATTGTAAATACAAATTACATTTAATTTCAGGTGAGAAATAGGAGGCGGTCGTGGTCGTGGTCTTATGGTAGCTGGATTTACAACTACATGTACAATCAGTGCTTATCGGCTCTCATCACTAAAGTTGAGAGTTCAAACCCCGTTCATTGTGAGGTGTATTCGATACAACATTATGTGATAAAATTTGTTCAGTGACTTGCGACAGGCCGGTGGCGTTCTTCGTGTAATCCGGTTTTCTCCATCAATAAAACTGACCGCCTCGATATAGATGAAAGCCCACTGTGACCCTTCCATTGTCATCATCGATCTACAATTGCCCTTTATTAATAAATTCACAATCAACAATTAAATTCTATCAAAACACAATATTATCGGTTTCTTTGGTACAAGTCAAATACAATACTTTACTTCAAATTTTCAATTTAGATTGTCCAGTTTGATTTCTTTGGAATAAAAACATGATCAAGTCACTAGCTTAACTGTTTATTATTTTTAGCGGGAAAGTATAGCAATTCTGTCAGTGACGTTGGATTAGCGGCGCTTGACTTCTGTTGAGAAACGTCATCATTGCAACTAACGTTCCCGAATGACAAACATTTATTCAAAATGTCGTGCGGTGAAAGTGATAGCGACACCGATAGTGTTGACGAATTTCAAGTGAAGAAATTTCTTTTTACATCATTCAAGGAAAGAATTCAGCAAGCAAAAGCACAAAGTGAGAAAAATACAAAGTCAAGCGTCAAGCGACAACCGGGACACTATCATTTGAGAGACAGCAGACGTACTGATCTTCAGTCCTTTCGTTCCCTATACAATGGAAGACATTGGGATATTGAAGAACCAGCTCTATTTCAGAGGTCATCACGACGATTGACACGATTTGCGATAATGAAAGCATTATCAGAGGAGCAGCAAAATAGAACTCAAAATGAAAATCGATACTTAGACGCCATGACAATCCTAGATCCTTTAAACAAAGAGTTTGTTGGCGTTATTGCATTCAATCGGGACAAAATAGATGAGGAACAAGACCTCTTGTGTTCACAAGCTGAGGAAGCTAAGGACTTGTTTCAGTTAGAATTGCTCAGGAAGACAGTGCATACACAACTGAACAAAGATCTGGAAGATGAACGTGAACGTAGAATAAAGCTACTCTATGGACTCTGTGATGACACGTTAAGAACACCGAGCATTGAAGATCTTGTCAGTTGTATGGAAGACACCAATTATAAACGTGCAGTGGTCAATAGGGATCTTGCAGAAGCACAGGAAAACCTCGAGAAAAAAGAAGATACGATAGTTAAAGAATATGATGAAGCTATGTTTGAAATGCTAGACGAATCACTTTCAAAGGTTGTTCATGCGTTTGCTGCAATTGAAACGACTGAAGCCTTTGATATAGAAAAAAAACGCCGAATGACCGACCAACCAGTCAACACAAATGTGCACAAATGCATGAATGCTGTTATTAATCAACTCGGCCGTGCCTTCGGTCCAAGCCTAAAGAGAAAGTAACGTTGTAATCCGTTTATAAATAGGGTTTTCCTGATAACCATGTTACTTAGGACATTTACTATAGTCAAATTTTGAATTCCTGAAATAACAAAATTGTAATATAACACGCATTCTAATCGTGTGATCAAAGTTCATATGTTTGATTAAAAGTCGGTACATACACAACACATACCATATATTTGTGCGCACGAAGTTGTCGTTTTATTTGATTTCGCAGGAAGCAGAAATTATCAAAAAATAAGACAAAATGAAACGTAAATACAACTTTTTGATATACTGAGTAATTCTTAATTGTATATGCACCAAATGTTTCATTTTTTTTTCTTATGCGCGTCTACTCAGTTTCACACGAGAAAAAAATATTAATATTTTGTTCAATCATGAGCCCGTTCGGTTACTAATTCGCAATTGCTGAAATACAAGAAGAGTATGAAGATACCAAAGGGGTAATCAGAATCCGTATATCGAAGAAAAACAGACAACATAATGACCAAAAGAAAAAGGACAAACAATGATCTATACAAAATATACTCATAAAACTAAAGATCGAGTAACATGAACCCCACTAAAAACCGGGGGCGATCGCAGGTGCTCTGGAGGGGTACAGTTCCTGCTCCACTAGTGGCACCCGTCGTGTTAATCTAGGTATAAACCCGGTGACAAGTCATGAATGAGGAAAGGACCGGGAAGTGTTTACGACAAATGGAACATATTCGTGGTTATTTGTGACACAGATATTCCAGAACCGTCAACCAAGTCATGGCGGCGACCGTAAAATTTACAACTGATAGGAAAAGTTTGAAGATACCAAAGGGGTTAATTAGAAGCCGTAAATCTAAGATACCAAAGGGGTTAATTAGAAGCCG
>MJUT01038264.1:659017-669484 GCA_002080005.1 Gigantidas platifrons | reverse complement strand
AAAAAATAAATGCAAATATTTAATAATCAGCTCATAATGGCTTCATTATTTTTGCAATGCTACAATAATTTCCCTTCATGGAGCCCCAGTCAATACGATAATTATCTCCACTTGTTTGACTTAGAAATTGTGCCGATCGATTGATGAAGAAAACACTTGGATAACATCGAAATGCATCTAAATAAACATGAAAAAGGAATCAAACACACAACAATACATATACTTTATTTAACATTCTTTATTATGATCATAAAATAGACAAAAATAAGTACAAGAATGAAAACAGGTCGGTCCAATCTATCACACTGGGTGTTTCATGTCCAATTTTTTTTTCTGTTGACACCTGAAATTTTGAAAAAATACATATATTAGCCGCACCACAGTATAAGCCGCGGGCTGACTTTCACAAAATAAAAGTCACGGCTTATTTTCCGAATTTTACGGTACTTGCGATATATCACCCTCTTGGCTAAAAATAGATCCTGGAAGGTGTCCGGAAAGTGATAACACCCTCGAAAGGCATAAAAATAGATAGGGGGAAAACCGGACTTTTGCTATCCTATCAAATTCATTCTTTTGTTCAATAACCAATGAGATTGCGTTTAACATTTGTTTTTCGGCTGAATCATAAACAAACGCACCAAAATTGCGATATTTTATTGGTATGATGATGCATTTGTAAGTGGATAACAAAAAAACATCAACCTTTAAAAACATTTATTCACCTCGCCTGCAGCTCAGTGAATATGACATTTTTTCAGGTTGATAAATCCAGATACCCAACCTATTCCAAAGTCAATAATTGTATAATATTAACCCAGTGTCAAATATAAAATACCAATGCGGATCGATAAAATCTGAAGCGTTCCCATGCATTTCAACGAATTTTTAATGGCCAACCTTCGCCAAATATACATTTTGTATGAACATATTAAATATGAGAGCTATGATTTCATGTAACAGAATTAGAAATGAGAAGGATCGTTTTGTTGAAAGTAGCTTCGGACAAAAAGGTCGGCCAACATTTCTCATAGCACAGAGTCGGATTGTGTCCCCTTTCCAAAGGCGCCATTGTTTGTTATTGAACGAAATTAAAGTTTCTTTAAACTGTAATAGACTTTAAGAAATTACGGGCACTTTTCCCCCTTTGCTCTTTTTTTGATAGGCATCATGTTTCTCATTTAATGTTGATATACGGCATTGAGACATCTTGCCTCTGACAAACTTTTATTTCACCTGTTTTCATAAAAATTATTTGAATGAGCCTTACACCTGTTCAATTATTTATTAGGATCTCTTTATCTTAATGTTTATTTAACATTTACCAACTTAATTACAAATGAGTTGTATTTCCTTTCGGTGATTACATATGTCTTAAAAGTAACAATATCACATGATCGATCGTACACATTATGTCACATGATAAGATGTCAAAAATGGTTGTTATTAGAAGACGATTTCACGATTCTCTCATGAAATGGGTGACCGTTGAAAAGAGTTAAATTTTATAGAAATATTTGTTGGTCATGTCTCAAAGTGACCATTTATTTGAGGTGACCGGTAAGGCAGGTTGGACTGTATTACTGAAAATGGTGGTGATCTAATAAAGGAACCACAGGTAAGATATCTTAAGCTGTAGTTCTGTCTGACTTAGATGAGCATTGGTTACCACAAGTATTAGTAGTAACTAACTGAGGATATCATGAGTTCAAACTAAGGTCAATCGTGTGCTACATTCATATATAATACAAGTCATATGTTTTGTATCTGATGGGTTGTATCTAATGGTTATAATCATATATTACAATAGAATACAAACTTAATTTTAAATGATATAAGAATTACATTCTTTATTTTAGGATCACAATCGTAAATCTGGTAGACTGATAATATTGTCAGGAGCTACAGGGAAGGTTGTGGGTACCACATACTTGGCTGCACCAGATAAGAAAGAGATTTACATGTCACCTGTAATGTACACAACTAAAGATGGATCACAGTATATCTTGTTTGGGAGTGGAGGTGAAACTATTCCTGGTAAATAATTTGATTTCTCTACCATTTTGCTAGTATTCTAGCGAACTTTAATATTATTTCAATTGTTTGAAGGAACTGAATTCAATTGAAATTAATTTCTTTTAGTTATCTGCCCATAGACCGTATGTATTTTCCCGCCGTCCGTGAAAATACCATTCAGCACGACAGGGCCGACTCGATTGGACGTGTTTTACTTCGTTAGTTAAATTTGATCTTGTTTCGAGGAAAACTTTTCTTCTTTATTCCATATTAGCATTTCATAAAGTTTTTTGTTTTTTGCACTGCAGATATTGAAGTGCATACATATTTTTGTTTGTATTGTATATTACTATGTTGCTGAATTAAACACAGCACATGGCACTGTCGTGTGGTTATTCAATTTGAATATTGTTTTTCTATTATTTGCCTATATATAGATATTTATGGGTATGGTATGTTATCTATCTATGGGTTTTGATTGTTGTCTAGAAGAAAAAAGTTACTATGCTATCCTTATGTTCTTCATAACATTTAAGATGTTGAAATACAGTGAAACCTGTCTAAACCGAACCCTGTATAAACCGAAATCCTATACAAACCATACTTAAAATAAAGTCTCAATATAAAAAATATTTGTGAAATTAACCTGTATAAACTGAACACCTGTCTATTCCAAACACAAAAGTTGATTCAATTTAGAAAGGTTACACTGTACCAAGAGGTGAAGGTCGTCTGGGATCACATTTTACTTAATTTTTCCATGCCCCCAAAAATATTTCTGCAGAGTTTAAAGTTGTCACTTTGTGTTTATTAGTTCATCTATCTGTCTGTAATAAAGTATTTTTGTTTTAAATAAAGTAGAAGATATGCAGCTGATATACAATATTAACAGCACCTGATGCTGACTATTATAAAATATCCTGACCAGTTTCATCCTATGCATACCTTATCCCCCCGCGATAGCGGTGAGGGGATATAGTAATAGCAGCCGTCTGTCTGTCCATCCATCCGTTACACTTTCTTGTTTATGCGATAACTTGAGTAAACAAGGATAGATTTGAATAATTGTTTGCATGTGGCTTGTAATTATCATTATCTTGGATGAGTTCTAACATGGAAATATTTGAAGCAAGGGTTTTGGGGGAAAATCTTGGTTTTTGGGTGAAAAATCACCAATATTGAGAATTGTGTCTTGTGTACACGATAACTTTAGTAAACATGGATAAATTTGAATAATTTTTTGCATGTGGCTTGTAAATATCATTATGTTGGATGGGTTCTTACATGGAAATATTTGAAGCAAGGGTTTTGGGGGGGGGGAGGGAGGTGAAATCTTAATTTTTGGTTGAAAAATCAACAATTTTGAGAATTGAGTCTTGTTTACGCAATAACTTGAATAAACATGGATAGATTTGAATAATTATTTGCATGTGGCTTGTAATTATCATTATCTTGGATGGGTTTTAACATGGAAATTTGAAGCAAGGGTTTTGGAGGAAAGTCTTAGTTTTTGGTTGAAAACTCACCAATTTTGAGAATTGTGTCTTGTTTACACAATAACTTTAGTAAACATGGATAGATTTGAATAATATTTTGCAAGTAGCTTGTAATTATCATTATCTTGGATTGGTTCTAACATGGAAATATTTGAAGCAAGGGTTTTGGGGGAAAATGTTAGTTTTTGGTTGAAAAATCACCAATTTTGAGAATTGTGTCTGGTTTAATCTGTAACTTTAAGACTTTAGTAAACATGGATAGATTTGAATAATCTTTGCATGTGGCTTGTAAGTATGTTATACATTAAGACTGCAAGGCTGCTTTCTATAAATATATAAAACTAAATATTATGCAAGTGCGGGGGGATACGTCGCGCATTCATGGGCATTCATGGGCTAGGCGGTTCTTTTATTCATGTACAATAAAAATTGTCTAAAGCAGAATAATTGAAATAAACTAGCATCCTGTATAAGCTGAACTTTAAGCAAAGTCCCAATGTAGGAAATCTTGATTAATTTAATCTGTAACCTGTCTATTACGAACACAAGTTTGTCCCAAGGGGGTTTCAGTTTAGGCAGTTTTCACTGTAGCTCATTCCTCTTCCATATGATTACTACTGACTGCACAGTCAATGTACACTTACATCAGTACATTTATATTTCATTCCATATTATACTACTATTTTATATTAGATATTTAATTCCAAAAACTTGACCTATTTATTCTGGTCTCCCATGAATACCATTATGACTAATTGATATTAATCAATTAGAAGTATTAGTTCTTATTTTTCTTCCCTTAGGAGTAACAGTCTAGAACCAACAGATTCTACCTTCAAGTTCCTAGCTAGTAGTCAGTTAACTATGAGCATTCATTGACCCTGCTGTTGTATTGTCCATATTTATGTTGTCATTCATTTTTGTGATAGTATGTGGTTTTTACCTGCGTCGCCGAAGGTGGAAGCAGGTCTAGGAACTGCTTTCTCCGTCCGTCTGTCTGTCCCAGCAAGGCAGTACTTACTTAGTGTAATCTGTAACTCAAACAGTTTTCAATCAATATTATTCAAACTTTACACAGTGTTTGTATACATATTGAAGATGTGCACCTCCTATTATGGGCTGATTTGACAAATTTTTCCGTACATTTTCCATATGTTGAACTAATATCATTTTTTATCACTATATGACATTGACGGTACTTAGTTGGTGTAAACTAAAACTCTAACCATGTTCAATCAATAATATTTAAACTTTGCACAGTGTTTGTGTACATATTGAAGATGTGCACCTCCTATTATGGGCAGATTTGACAAATTTTTTCGTACATTTTCTGTATGTTGAACTTAGTCATTTTTTATCACTGTTTGACATTGACTGTACCTAGTTGGTGTAATCTAAAACTGCAAGTGTTCAATCAATATTATTCATAATTTGCATAGTGTTTTAGACATACTGAAGACATGCACCTCCTATTATGGACAGTTTTGACAAACGTTTTCTTAGATTTTTTGCATGTTGAACTTGTTATTATTTTTTTTTATCACTCTATCACATAGGCGATACCTAGTATGTGTAATCTGAAACTCAAAAAGTGTTCAATTAATATTATTCAAAATCCCAAAAACAAAGACTGGGGGTATAAAGGAATCACGTCCATCTGTCTGTCTGTCCATCCAGATTTTGTGTCCATGTATATATCAGTGTTTAAAAATGCATACATTACTGGAATGTTTTGCAGCGATGCAGGTCCAGACACGATATTGGTCTTGTTTTGAGTGGAAGCTATTATGTGCAGGTTTTTATACCCCCCACAAACAAAGTTTGGGGGGGGTATATAGGAATCACCCTGTCCGTCTGTCTGTCTGTCTGTCCTTCCGTCCATGTACCTTGTAAGCGCAACTCCTCTTAAGCGGCTTACTGGATTTTTATGATACTTTACACACTGGTATTACACTACATGCAGATGTGCATGAAGGAATATGGTTGCTGTCCAAAATTTAAAAGGGGAGATAATTCAACTTATACTTTCACGAAAAAGGGGGGGGCATGTACCTTGTAAGCGCAACTCCTTCCTAAACAGCTGATTGGATTTTTATGAAACTTTACACACTTGTAGTACACTACCTGCAGATGTGCATGAAGGAATCTGGTTGCTGTCCAAAATTTAAAAGAGGAGATAATTCAACTTATACTTTCACTAAAAGGGGGGGGGGGCATGTACCTTGTAAGCGCAACTCCTACTAAACTGCAAGCGGGGGGTATCACTCAGTGAGGTCACTCACAGTTCTAGTTTTTATCGTTTGTTTGAATCTGCATTGCAGTTGGAGATCCAATTATCAAGACGGGAGAATTGAGATCTCATTAACTGGTTTAACACCACCACATCCTTGTGCCTGTCCCAAGATTTCCAATGTAACATGTTGTGGTCTTTTTTATGTTTAATGGCTTGAGATAAGGGTTGATTGTTTTTTGTTGATATTGTGGAATTGTTTACTATCATTGTTTGAACCATCTTTTCATGATAAAAAATAGATTTTGCATTTTGCAAAAAGGGACATTTTGAAATGGCCCATAACCTGCAGTGACTTAGAACTTCCATATAATACAGCATTTCTTCCTTTGTTCTCTGGTGACTATCAAATCAAATCAAATCAAATCAAAAAGTTTTATTTAAAGTCGGTACATTTTTTAACAGTACAACATAAGCTCTCAAGAGCTTTTCAAACCGACATGCATAATACAATTACATAGATACAGCACAATCTAATGACTATCTAATCATTTCACTGCCAGATTCTGTATATACAATACAACATTCCTTTCTTGTCTTCAGGTGATTTTCTGATCATTTCACTGCCAGATTTATACAGATATGTGAATCAGTTGGATTCTGATGCTGTAGTACCTGGTATTTCAGGACAATACAATCAGTGGCAGAATTATAACAGAGACAAAAGCACTGGTCTAATCACTATATATAGGTTAGTTATGGATTTTAATATTTTCTAAATGCATATCAATCCATTGTATGTGACTTTAAAGATCTCTATCAGAGCTCACCAAACCAGGCAAAGTGGGTGAAAAATATACAAACAGACACTTCCTGCACCAAATTGGTTGTTGAATTGTGTTATGCATTTGTATTTTAAATATTTTAACAAAACTTGAGTTATTTGTAGCTTTTTCAAAGCTAAGCAATCAACTTTTCAAGTTTTAAACATGGTGGTCATGGGGATGTTTTCAATGTGAATAGGGGAATTAAACGAACATTTCCAGGTTAAATTCATATATCTTACAGATCTCAAGGGGAAATGAATAGAATGTAAAATCAACAAATATAAGATCAATAGCAATAATACAAATACAGAATCATGAATTTAAAGGAAAACATGAAGGATATTAACAGGATATTAGCAACAGCACATTGCAAATGCAATTTTTCATTTAAATGATGTGAAAAAACAATACATTTTAGCAGAAACATGACTGTATGAAGCTGTTGAAAGTGTCCCTGTCATGCCTTCACTTCTCCCTAATGTTCTCTGAGGGAGAAGTCAAGTCTCCCTGTTTTTTGCAAGTGTGGGAGCCCTGCTCTATAGTTTAGAATATTAATATTGAGCATATTACTGTTGCCGATAGTAACCAGTTTCTATTGGTAAGGTGATAGACATTACATATGACTTGAAACATCTATTGTTCAGAAATTAAAAGAACAGAACTTCCTTTTTACTTCATTTTAATATTTTTATTTTTTTGCAGATATTTTCATTTAGCTGTATGCAACCTTTGTCAATATCATAATCGGCTGAAACACAATATAGGGCTCATACTCAAAAGCAGTGTGCTATGTGCAATATTAACATACTTCCTTTGAATTTAAAGGTATCACTCTAATATCATCCTTTGGATGGTGAAACACAGAAGTTGCATACAAAATTTCAAGAAGATATCTCTCATAGTTTTTGAGTAACAAGCAAAAGGGTACCGAAAAATTTGCACAAATAAGGCGTTATGCTGTTGCACTTGAAATTTGTTTATTTTTACACCAAAATGTACTTTTCAAAATAGGAAAACAACAAACTATTTTAATATACATTGTGTAAATCTTTAGAAAAATTAATCAGGATTAATTTGATACCAAATTCATGAAAATCGGACACCAATTGGAGAAATTATCAGGCTTTATCCAAAATGTATGTTTCTATCAGAAATCTGCAGGGTCCGTAACCAGTAAAAAAATCTTCTAGAAAACACTGTCAAAAGATTGATATTTTCATGTTTGAAGATGTAAAATACACAGAGTAGTTATAATCAGTCAAAATATGAACAATTGTAGACAGAATAAAAACTGCAGAACAGAAAATATGGTTACGGACACTACAAAAACCATGTAACTATATTTAAGGGTGTAATTATAATCTTGTGTGAATAAATGTTAATTAAAAAGAGAAATAACAAGTAATTCTGAGTAATCTTAACATCATACCAACTTCAGACATTATAAATCATAGAAAACGTATTGCTTTTAAGAATAACAGTACTTGAATGTTCAGCTCTGCTGCAACACTGCATTGCCCTTTATTGTGTTTTACCAATAATAACATCACTTCATACTTTCTTATATAGTTCTGTACAAAAAAAATCACAAATGTAGCATTTTTTCAGTGATGAACTTAAAATACTACTAATCTCAAAGCTAGTGACAGTCTCACACACTGGTGTATGAGTTTTTATGCTCATCATTGAAGATCTCACAGTGACTGTGAGGAGTTATGATATTTACAGTGACTGTGAGTTTTAGAACAACAATAAAAGCATTGTTCCTTCACTTTTTCGGATGAATTTATCAGTGCTTAAAAGAGTGGTTTTTATTTATACAGTTTTTAAAGTTTTTGTGCATGATTGCCTTTTTCCTACTTGTACTCCTTGAACCTTGACCTTTCAGATATATGATGTTCTACATCATTGAAGTGCAGTGAAGCCTGTCTAATCCAAACCCATAAATTGATAATAAAAGAAATCCTGTATAAACCGAACTTTTAATTAAATTTCAATGTATGAAATCTTTGTTAATTTAACCTGTATAAGCAGTTTGCAATGTAGCTAATTCCTATTCCATACGATTACTACTGACTGCACAATCAGTGTAAACTTATATCAGTATATTTATATTTCATTCAACCTGTATAAACCGACCACCCGTCTATTTAGAACACAACAGCTGGTTTCAAGGAGGTTCAGTGTAGAGAGGTACCACTGTACATAGTATTCCACTCATTTCATCATATTCCCAATATATATTGTTTAACAATTAATTTAAGAAATAAATCATGGAAGCCAGAATGTGTTGGGAGTTTAAACATGGATTGGCGAATATTAGTATTTTATCTCGAGCCAGAAGCGAGGGATAAAATTTACTAATATCTGCCAATCCATGTTAAAACTCGAAACACATTCTGGCTTTCATGATGTATTTCGATTCTGATATGTCTCAGAGTACAAATACGGTAGTATGCTTTGATTGGAAGATGGTAATTTATATTTATGTTTGCGGAAAATGTCGCACACAATTTATGCTGCCAATGGAAAAGTCAGTCACATTCACCGGTGCATGTGCTAATGAGATTATACCGAAAGGATAACTCGCTCGTTTGTTAACAAAGCGAAAGAAGGAGGTCATGTTAGAATTACAAATATCTGAATCTGATGATTACTTTTATAAGCTCACCTTACCCAAAGGGTCATGTGAGGTATTGCCGCCATCACTTGGCGTTCCTCACTGTATCTGTCAACGGCGGCGTCGTCTGTAAGCTTTTACATTTTATTCTTCTTCTCTGAAATCATTGGGCCTATTGGAACCAAGCGTAATAGGAATATTCATTGCATGGTCTCCTACAAAGTTCAGGTTTTTTTGTTGATCCGAAGTACAAGAAAGAAACAAGAGGCCCAAAGGTGTCACGGTCCTCACGATGAACATCGGTCCTCCGGCCCAAGACCAGTAAATTTTTCAGTTTTTATCTAAAGCTATATAATAAAATTATTTGATTTGGACCAGTAAATTATTCAAATTTTCATATCGAGGACTGTGTCAACAAGGGCGTGTCCATATATATGGGTATAAATTATTTATTGTTAATGTGTTTTTTATTAGGAATATTTGTATGTATTCCTTTAGGAAATCCCTTTCAGAAACATACATAATGTTATTATGTAACTATTACCATTTCTGACATAAATGGGGTCAAAAAGGTGGGTTCATTTTTTTTTTACTTTTTAAATTTTCATCCAATTTTAATGCATTGTTTTGTTAAGTGTTCATCTTTATGAGTTATTGATGGCCCATACAAATTTGTTTGCTATTTTATTACAAAAAGGGGTCTAAAAGAGGCCCAAATTCCGAAATTTCGCATATTTGAAAGGTATATAGAATTGTATTTTTCATCCAATTTTGATGTGTTTTTTTGGGGGTTTAATTATTGTATTGAGAGCTTTCAGTAGTACATTGTATATCAACAGATTTCCTCTATCTTTTACAGTTTCTGAGATAAACTTGACCGAAAGAGTCAGAAAAGTGCCAATTTCCAATATTTGAATGTTTTTATTTTTCATCCAGTTTTAATACACTTTTTTGCGAAGTGTTCATCTTAATGGGTTATTGATGGGCCATAAACAAATTTGCTATTTTATTTCGAAAAGGAGTCTAAAGGGGACCCAAATTCAAAATGGGTTGTGGTGAGTGTCTTCGGTAGTATGTTGACAGAATTTCTCTATTAGCGCTCATTTTTAGTTCACCTGGACCATAGGTCCATGTGAACTATTGTCATCACTTGGCGTCCGTCGTCTGTAAACTTTTCACATTTCAAGCTTCTTCTCCGAAACCACTAGGCCAATTGGAACCAAACTTAGCAGGAATGTTCCTTGGATGGTCCTCTACAAAGTTTCTGTTTTTCGTTCC
>MJUT01038264.1:611263-657966 GCA_002080005.1 Gigantidas platifrons | reverse complement strand
TAGATTAACATTGGACCCTATGGGAAAAATGTTTCAAAATGCTTCTTCTCTGAAACCACTTGGACAATTGAAACCAAACTAACGAGAAATGATCATTGGAAGGTTCTCTACAAATTTTTTGTTTTTTATGCCGATCGAAAATTCAAGATGGCCGCCACCGCAGGACATAGATTAACATTGGACCCTATGGGAAAATGTTCAAATGCTTTCTTCTCAGAAACTACAAATATAATTAAAGCCAACCTGTACAAGAATGTTCATTGGATGGTCCTCTACAAACTTTAGGTTTTTTGTTCCGATATGAAATTCAAAATGGCGGCTATGGCAGGACTTAGTTTAACATTGGACCCTATGGGAAAAATGTTTCAAAACGTTTCTTCTCTAAAACCACTTGGACAATTGAAACAAAACTGCCCTGTAATGATCATTGGAAGGTCCTCTACAAAGTTTCTGTTTTTTATGCCGATCGGAAATCCAAGATAGCCGCCACCGCATGACATAGATTAACATTGGACCCTATGGGAAAATGTTCAAATGCCTTCTTCTCAGAAACTACAAATGTGATTAAAGCCAAACTGTACATGAATGTTCATTGGATGGTCCTCTACAAACTTTAGATTTTTTTTCCCGATATGAAATTCAAAATGGCGGCTATGGCAGGACTTAGTTTAACATTGGACCCTATGGGGAAGAATGTTTCAAAACGCTTCTTCTCTGAAACCACTTGGACAATTAAACCAAACTGTCCAGGAATAATCATGTGAAGGTCCTGTAAAAAGTTTGGGTTTTTTATGCCGATCTGAAATCCAAGATGGCCACCACCGCAGGACATAGTTTTTACATAAGACCAATTGGTTCTTTTTATAACCAGGTGAACGATACAGGCTCTTGAGAGCCTCTGGCCGTCGTGGTTATCATCGTATGGTAGTTGGATTTTCAACTACCTGTGCAATCAGCTTGCCTGGTAAGAGCTTAGAATTTCCTAATACAAAATGCAATGATTTTAAATAAAAGGGCCTAAGAAACAAAACATTCCTCTTGTATTCCTTTAATGTTAAGTGGTTATAAAAGAAAGTTTTTGAATTCCACTGAAGTTATGAAACTCGTGTTTGATCAGATATATTAATATTACTATGAAACCTGTCAAAGCCAAATCTCGTTGGGCCCAACTTGAGGTGGTCGGTTTATACAAGTTAAATTAACAGATTTTTTTTTGCATTTCTACTGTATTTAAAGTTTGGTCACTTTAATTTATCCTGCAAATATGTGATTTTGAGTACTAAGAAAAGAATCTAATGAACTTCAGTGTTATTTAATCATGGACCAATGCTATATTTAAAACCTATGACACAAAGGTTTTTTCCATATAGACCTCATTTGGAATTTCTTTTTAAAATTGTGTAGTTTGAAACCTTATAAAGGCTCTTGTTGAGAGGTTTCTTTATAATCAACATGTAATTTGAATTGTTTTTTCTTTTATTTAAAAATAAAACAAATATTTGAGATTTTGGCATTTTAAGTAATTGTGTTATTAAATTGAGAACATACTTGGATCCAGGAGGATTTCTTTTAGGTATTGTGTGTTCTATTTAAATTGATTTTAGCTCGACCGATTTATTTTCACCCTCTATAAATCAGTCATAAAAGCAAACAAATCTATTTATATAGACAAATTTATGCTAAAAAAACAAAACAAATATATGCATCTTTTATGCATTAATTACATATTTATTTAATAAGAGATATTTACTTTATTAATACATCACACAGCCATTTTTTATTTCAAGCTTATGTCATTTTTTAGAAAAAAAAACCTTTTCTCAAGGTATCGTGGAATTTTTATTTATCAGTTAAGTTTATATTATGTACAAAAGATTAACATGGCTTCCAGGTAAACAATCTTGTATGAAGTGATTATCTATAAATAGCACAGCTTATATCAGTAATACATGAACATTTTTTTTTTGTATCATACTACTTACTACAGTCAAGACAGACAACTCTTTCTACTAAATTTCTCAGAGAATCAATAAGATCCTAATTTTCTATCAAAATGTAAATAAATATTTTTTTTTACAAAACACTAAATTAAATATATTTTAATATTCATTTTTAATCATTTTTAAATGATTTTATGAGTTAAGTAATAAGTTTTTATTTGAAATTTTAATTTCCCTTCAATATATTATTTATACCTTGTTAGTACACATTGTGTAGTAAATATATCTCATTGGACGTGCTGTGGGATGGTATCGCTTCTCGGCCTTTTGGCTAAGATCAAAGTGTAGTATCTGTTCTTATCAGCTTAATATCTGATACGTGCCCCATGTGGGTGCTTCGATATTAAACTGATTTTTGGTACTCGGTGAGATGTCAGGGGCTTGCTCCGCTCTCGCCACGGGTTGGCCTGGTATTGCAGTACCTCCAGGATCGGCCCACTCCCCTCAGGGGGAGAATAAAATAAACAATAGCAGTTCCCAATAATTTCTTTTGACTTGAATATATTTATTTTATATTCAAGTTTGTAATTGTTTTATTGAGTAATAATTAATTACAGCTCAGATTTAAAGTGGGCAATATCTCGTATCTGCGTGTATTATTTCATAGTCCTTAGCTGTTGCTTATTCTGGTATATATACCATAAAAACATAAAGGAAAAGAATGCATTCATGTTACAATGATTTAATATATATGATAGTAATGTTTAAAATGATATCTATTTTTAGAGGAAAGAAGAAGGGAGTGATGGTGCCTCCTGTTATAGTTGATGTAAACAACGATGGCACAGATGATATCCTGGTATCATCGTATGATGGCCATCTGATTCTCCTAAATGGTGAAGACCTCACAACAATATGGACTGCACAATTTCCTGACATGGAATCATACTCGTAATGTTATTTTCATATATGTAAATACATTTGTACCAGCAAATGTAAAATGTTGGGATACAATTTTATGTTGCCTGTATAGCAGAGTTAACATATAGGAATCACTATTATCTGTCTGGCGTCATCCTCACATTTTCCCTCTGGCGTCATCATCACATTTTCCTTAATCCACAACTTCTCCAAATTCACTTGAATTTGAATTTTGGTGTTTAACGCCACTTTCAGGAATATTTCAGCTATATCATGGCGACCAGTTTTAGTGGTGGAGGAAGCCGGAGTACCCGGAGAGAACCACTGACCCTGGGCAAGCAACTGGTAAACTTTATCACTTGCGGCTGTGAGTCGAGTGCACCCTTTTTTGTAATTTACAAAGCCGGGCGCGAACCCACGCCGTATTGGTGATAGGCTTGTATGAGTTGTTAGATCCAGCGACCTAACTCATTGAGCCACCCGGGCCCCAAATTCACTTAATAGAAAAAACCAAATTTATACATACTCTTCTACAGGACATCAAGTTGCACATCAGTTATTTTAAGGGACTGTTGGGATAATATGGTAGTTGGATTTACAACTACCTATGTAATCCGTATCTGCCACCACTAAAGTTGTGAGTTCGAATCTTGCTCATGGTGTAGTGTTCTCAATACAACATTATGGGATTCAATTTGTAAGTGACTTGGGGCAGGTCAGTGGTTTTTTGCGGGTACTCCGGCTTCTTCCACTAATAAAACTGACAGCCACGATATAGCTGAAATATTGAAAGTAGCATTAAAACCCTAACCTATTATTTTATTTTATTTAATCACATTGATTTCTGGATTTTCCCATAGCAAAACAGGAATTTTCAGTGTGGTACACTGGGGGAGGGGTACACGTTGCTAATATGCAACTCCCCATAGCCCAATCGACAGAATCCAACCAAATTTGCCAAATAGCATGTGGACTTTGATCATCTATTACTTGTTAAGAAATATACAATGGGAATTATGGATGTCAAAGATATCTTTGTACCAGTTATAAATGGATCATTCAGTTTAAAAAATGGTGAACTTAATAGAAAGGATAAATTGATGCAACTATCAAAAGGAAAATAGGAAGGGGAGACCAACAGAATAAATATTTGGCTTGGTATGGTGTTATGATGTTTGATGCCACTTTCAACAATATTTCAGTTATGTCGTGGTGGTCAGTTTTATTGGTGGTGGAAACCGGAGTTCCCGGAGAAAACCACCAACCTGTCGCAAGTCACTGGCAAATGTTATCACATAATGTTCAACCTCATCCTGATCGAGATTCGAACTCACAACATCAGTGGTGATAGGCACTGATTGCATAGGTAGTTGTAAATCCAACTACCACAAGATCATTGCCACGGTGACCCCTATTTGTCTTAGACATGCATAGATGATCAGACTCTATAATTAGTTGTAGAAATTCAAAATAGACATTACATTGTACGTTCAAAAAACTTTTTCATTTTGAAGGGAAAATTTGTATATTTTCAGGTCTCCAGCACCTGGATATTTCAATGATGATAATGTTCTAGATTTTATGATTCACTGGAGTGTGGGGTCATGGCCCACTTACAGTATGACCCAAGTAAGTGTAGAATGAAGACCCAGGCAAACACTTTTAATTAGTATCATTTGAGATTTGTATTACCCCAAATTTAAAATTAAAAAATGTGGGAATGTGTATTCATGTGTTTATGGAACTTACCTGTTTAGCTCAAGTTCAAGTTCATTAGAGGGTCTGGAGCTATGTGCTTTGAAATCATTATATTTGGCAATTCAATTGCATTTCTCTTAAATAGAAATACATTAAAGTGTAAAATTTTGGTTTGTGATAGGATTAAGCATGATTTTGTAAGAGTTTTATTGGTGTGTAAGTTCAGTTTCATCACTCACAAACTGAATTAAGTCCAAATGACTGTATGTAAAGTTTGGATGGACTGTATTCTAGAAAATAACATGTAAAAGTTTATAGTTAAAGGATGGTGAAAACTAAGCAGTCTATCATGCAGCCTATGTTCACAGCTGTATTAATAAGAGTATGCTCCTTGAGCATGGCAAAATGGTTTACCAATTTCACAGTGTCACTGTTCATATCAAAATCAATTGCATCATTTTTTTTTGGGTATGAAATTATTCTATCATTTCAAATTACATTACAAAAGAAAGAAGAAATCTTTTAAAATCAATATATTACAGTGAAACCTGTCTATAGTGGATGCCTATGTCACTTACATATTTGACCAGAATTAACAGGTGTTCACACAGGTTAGATTTGCCAAAAAAAAAAAAGAGACATTGGATGATCTATTAGACAGGATTCCAGTTTATTCAGGGTTGGCTTAAGACAGTTTTCACTATTTGTCATCCTTCAATTCTTACTACTACAGTAGTTCCCCCCTTAAAAGGCCACCTCTCTTACCATGCCATATTTCAGATGTACTGAGGTAGTGAAATACCACTAAATTAACTCCCTTAAGAGAGTTCACCCCTCTTATCATTTCAGATTACTGAGGTAGTAAAATAACACTAAATTGTCTCCCTTAAGAGAGGTCACCTTTATTATAAGGCTACTTTTTCATTACAGAATGTGTGGCCTTAATATAAGAAAGGGGCTACTATATTATATAGAATCAGTTGTAAAAAGGGAATTATTGTTTTCTTTCAGACTTGCATTATAGATGGTAAAAATGGCTCCAAGATGTTTGTTATGAACAGCACAGGAGATCAAATGTCTTCTGATTTATCTTTACATACCTCACAACAATATAGAGACATGTTTATCTTCAAAGTACGAGGCAGAAATAGCCATATATACTTCGACGAACAGCACAGGATCCATGGCCTTAATAGGACAGACAAGGTTTGTACTGGTTGATTTTAAACATATTGGAGGAAAAAACATTTAAGGTAGGACTGGAGTATTCAAGGGATGTGTCATAAAAAAAGGTAACTGCCCCTGCCGCTAGTCATCAGGGGCATTAAATTTTACCCATGTCTTTACATCCATCCATCCGTACCACATTTAGTTTCCTCTCAATAAGTCTCCATTAACAAATAATTTGAAATTTATATACAAGGCCGGGGACCATAAAAGGAAGTTCAATTTCGGACATTACCACTTTTTTCCATGCTGGAGTTATGCCCCATGTTTACTTTAGTTGGAAGCAGGGGCATCCATGTCCTATGGACACATTTTTCCATTCTTTTAAAAAAATAATCTTTTCTTTGACAACAAATGTTATCACACAGGGTGTCTGTCCATTAGTTTAATAATAATTAGTTATAATTTCTATAAGTATTGAATTTAGATGTGTTATGTTTTTTTTTTATTATGGTAGATTGAAGGTGTAAATTATGTGAAGGGGCTGTCACAGTCATGATCGTATGGTAGTTGGAATTAAAACTACCTGTGTAACCAGTGCCTATTGCCACTAAAGTTGTGAGTTTGAATCCTGCTCATGGTGAGGTGTACTTGATACAATATTATTTGATAAAGTTTGGCAGTGACTTGTGACATATCAGTGGTTTTCCACAGGTACTCCAGTTTCCTCCATCAATAAAACTGACCATCATGATATAACTGAAATATTATTGAAAGTGGTGTTAAACATCACAAATCTGTAAATTATCTGTGACAGAGTTTCCTTGTTTTTCATCTGGAAAAAGTTTATGATAGAGCCAGTTAAGTTTACTGTAAACATAGGGTCATCAATACTTTTAGTACTGCTCAATATATATATATATATATATATATATTTTAAATGTTTATATTTGATAGGGACCACCCCCACCAGAGATTCCAAGATTTCATCATAAGGTTTGTAGTAATTTTTATGTCTAATGTTACTTCTTGTGAAGATGGATTTTTTATCTATTAATATGATTTTGTTATTTTATTTTTTCATCAATGTAATTCTTTATAACATACATTTTGCAAAAAGTAAATGATAAAGAAAATATGATATTTCAATATACAATGTAGGTAGATGAGAAAAGTTACCAAAGGGGTAATCAGAAGCAGAAAATGACATAACAGACAATGCAATGGTCAAATGAGGAATGAAAAAGGACAAGCAATATGACTTACAATTCATAACACTGATCACTAAAGATTGAGCAAAATGAAATCCCACAAAAAATCGATGGTAAACTCAGGTGCTGCGAAAGAATTAGTAGTTTCTGCTCCACTAGTGGCATGTTACTTTTAAACGACACAAATATCATATGATACTGTCTCTTTCAGTAGTGTTTTTCATAAGTCCATGTCGATGCTTATTACTTCATCTCTTGTTTTTCAGCATGAAAATTATGTACCGACAGGTGGAAATCATGGTCTATTGGGAAATCCTCCTGAAAGTCCAAAATATCCACTTGAAAGTTCAGTAAATCCACCTGAAAGTCCGGTAATTATATTCATTACATTCATGGGAAAAAATGTATGTTTGACAATTTGTCAATATATGCATTTTGATATGCTATGCATGAGTTACATTAAACAATTTTCTAGCACGAATCTCAAATTTTGTCATAATTACACAAATCATACAGTTTGGTGGTGGTTTATTTAAAAAATTTATACTTTAAATATAGATTCTCCTTCAGTTGCCTGTGGGTTACGATATTTCTCCACTCAAGAGAGTTAGATTAAAATTTTTAACCACAAGCCGTCAGGCGAGTGGTTAAAATTTTAAATTAACTCTTGAGAGTGGAGAAATATCATAACCCTCATGGGCAACTGAAGGAGAATTTGTTTCTCCCATTATTTAACACAAACTTTATTTCAAAATTTGAAATTAATACGTTTGAAATTAATGCGGGGAAAGGCAAGAGACATTTTAATCCTCTAGAGGATTACAGATTTTTCCACCACTGGTTCAGCGGGGTTAAAATGCCGTAATAATGGGAGAAGAAGTATTCTTGTCTCGCTTTACACATTGTTTTTTTCAAAATTCACAATTTTCATCAGAAAAGTGTTTTACTTCCATAAAAGGCATTCTAATGCGAGTCATTTAAAATTTAATTTAGGTATTATTGGAATAAAGGTTGTGTATAAATTTTATTAGAATCCACCAAAGATTTTGCCTGTGTGTTCGCAAGCAAGCGAATCAACCAGGTCAACAGTTTTACTTTATATATATTTTTACTTTACAGAGATCAAAGAGACATGAACAAACTGAAGAAGATCAATATTTAGATGATGTACCATGTACGTAGGATTATATAGATTGAATGTCAAAACTTATTCTTTGTAATGCTCACCAGATTCAAGTCGATGTGTGTGTGTGTATGTGGGAGGGATGGAGGGATATCTGAGACTCACTGTTATACAACAATATCCTCATCAAAGTTATACATTTGATATATCATATTCCAACAATAAGAAAGTTTGAAGACACCAAAGGGGTATTCAGAAGCCGTATATCAAAGGACAGACAACACAATGGCCAAAAATGAAAGTGCTATGGTTATGGTGTTTAACGCCACTTTTAACAATATTTCAGTTATATCATGGAAGTCAGTTTTATTAGTGGAGGAAACCGGAGTACCTAGAGAAAACCACAAACTGACAAATGTTATCACATACTGTTGTATCAAGTTCGCCTTGCCATGAGCGGGATTAGAACTCACAACAATGATGAACAATACACTGCACAGAGAGCTGTTTATGAGATTAGGGTGTAAAAATCAATTTTTATTTTGTGTATATAGGGTTTTGTTATAATGGTTGTGTACCAGCCATCGTTCAATTAATTGAGCAAGACCACTGTTCAGATGAAATGTTATATTTGTATGAGTGTATGAATTGAATTTGTAAAACTTGTCTTTTTTACTGGGTATTATTAGCTCACCAGGACACTGCATTCTTTATAATAACTCTGTTTGCCTGGTTATTAGTTACTCATATGTGGAAAGCACTTACACGACAGCATCATTTCACTAACAGGTGAGGGTTGGGCCCGTAAAACTAGTTTAACCCTGCCACTTTTTATTGAAGTGCCTGTATCAAGCCATTTTTTTTTTTAATTTAATGTTTGCAATTAACATTGCTTCCTATTGGAATGTTTGTTTTATTTCCTTTTATGTAAACATTGAACCATTTGAAAATAATTTTGATGAAAATGTTCCATGTATGGTCCTCTGCAAAGTTTATGATGTTTCAGATAGATCAGAAACAACAGCGGGAAAAGGTTTTACAGAATAATTAATTACTTATCTGAAACTACATATATGTATATAAAACATGATTCATTCAATCCAAACTGTACATAAATAAATAATCATTAGATAATAGACGAATACAGTGAGACCTGTTTAAATCAAACCCTGAATCGCAATCCTGATTGAACCAAACTACATGTATAAATAAAGTCCCAATGTTGGAAATACCAAAATGTATTTTTTAAATTTGAGTTATATCAACAGAAAGTTGATAATAAAATTTGTTTATGCCACGATATAGCTGAAATACTGCTAAGGTTGGCAATTAAACACCAATTAATCAATCAACAGAACACCTGTGTATTCTGAATGCAACAGTTGACCCTAAGGAGGTTTGGTTTAGACAGGTTTCATTTTAATATATTACCAGCTGAGTGGTACATGCTCAGATGAACATCTAATATATTTTATTACCTTATTCTTTTTGTAGTGGAGAACATATTTAGGGATTTCAGCAGTCGACATTTTCTATGTTCTGATGATATTGACTTCAAAAGTGAAATGTTCTTGTTTGACAGAACTACAGCTGATCACCCAATTAAATTAACCGAGACAGTCCCAGCCCTTTTGAATTACAGTGAGTTACACGTATAACAGTAAAAAGGGGGGGAACATAATTTATACAACAGAGACAGGGGCAGAATATGAGTTACATGTACATTTTATTATGACAATAAAAAGGGAAACTGTTGATGATAGTATTCAGCTTACCTAGTGTGAATATCTTTATATATTGTGTTGTTATAAGCAAGTTATTCAACAGGAAACACTATTCATCTCTAAATGGCCGTTTTTCTTGTGTGATAACCCATAGAAGTCACTGTCTTATGAAATATAAGCTCAAACAATAACACCAATGTCAATAAAACATGGATAAATGTCCAATTAAATCTACCAATGATCTCAACATCACAGTTGTAATCATGATAAATGTCCAATTAAATCTACCAATGATCTCAACATCACAGTTGTAATCATGATAACATGGGTTAAAAAATCCACTGATCCGAGGTCCGGGACCGGCGATTTGTGGGTTCGGACCATCATTTTCTAATCCTGTAAAGACCGACGGACCAGTTGGACTTAGTTTAAACAATATTTATTTTATGAAATTTCAACATACAATTATTCCAATATATATACTTAAACAATGTTCAATGGGATTCAGAAACAAGTTATCAAACTTATGTAAATCTGTCTCCCAGTTGGACTTGAATTAAATGTGTGGTTAAAAGTCCGAGTGACAGATGTTACTGCATATTTTTAATCCAACATTGATTGCCTCTTTAATATTGTTCACATTGGATTAATATTCAAGATCGTTTTAGTGCTAAGCGAAGTGTGTTTTGTTCTGTATAAACCTCCTGTAATTAAAGGAGCACACACACACAGGATGATTGTAACAAATAGCTTAAGATCAGTTTTGCGCTTTACGGAAGCGGTAAATCTTTCGATAATACTCAAGCGTATTAGTGAAGCAGTTCAAACATAAAAATGGTCTGAGTCAGTGACCAGTTTGTTTTTTTAACGGAGCGGCTTGTGATACTGACAACAATAAATTACATAATGAAAAATCACCACAACCAACAAAAGGTCAAAGATACGATGGGCTAAAACAGAAGAGAATATTTCAAACATCGTGGAAGGAAAAAATTCCTTGGGTTGAGGCAAGTGGTAGGCTGATAAGTTGATAACTCCGGCGATCTAATCTTGTTGGAATTAAACTTCCTTCTGCTGTATCTCCAGAGATTAGACTTTCGAAGACATTTTCTGCTCTGTATCTTTGGAAGTCTAATCTCAACAAGATTACCGGCGATCATGCTAATGAGAATTATGAAGTAAATATGTGGGGGAAATACTTTATATTATCCAGAATTTGCAACAACCCCCCACCCCCCCAAAAAAAATAAACCAGTGCTTTATTATAAAAGGTACAACCAATATGCGAAAATTAACTATTTGATAGCCCAAGACAAAATGAAAAGCAGCATCTGATCAGGTATTAAGTTGCCAACCTAAAATAGTCATTTTAAATAATATAATATGTCACTCAGTTACTATTACCGGGAGGGGGTGGGGGTAAGTTAATTTTGTGTCCAACAAATTTTATTTCCTCCATTCCGATGTTCAGGACCAGTAGAAAATTGTTCAAGACCAGTAGATTTCTGGTGATCACTGGTCCTGGACCAGTGCACTTTTGGAAAAAATTTTAACCCCTGTGATAAATGTCCAATTAAATCTACCAATGATCTCAACATCACAGTTGTAATAATGGTAAATGTCCAATTAAATCTACCAATGGTCTCAACATCACAGTTGTAATCATGATAAATGTCCAATTAAATCTACCAATGATCTCAACATCACAGTTGTAATCATGATAAATGTCCAATTAAATCTACCAATGATCTCAACATCACAGTTGTAATCATGATAAATGTCCAATTAAATCTACCAATGATCTCAACATCACAGTTGTAATCATGATAAATGTCCAATTATATCTACCAATGATCTCAACATCACAGTTGTAATCATGATAAATGTCCAATTAAATCTACCAATGATCTCAACATCACAGTTGTAATCATGACATACTTGCCAAGTGACACGCTTTTGCCGTGTTGCACACGCTAAATTGACCTGTAACCCGTTATTTTTTTGTCACACGGCGTGCCGGTCATTTCACACGGAATTTGCCAAGATTACCCGTTTTGACCCGGAAATACCGGAATTGTGTAAGTATTTAAAATCTCCTTAAAATTCATTCGAGTTTCTCGGGTTTTTTCAAATATACTTGTCAACAAACATCGCTTGGGGGAAAGTTTGTGAGAACTGTTCACTGCAAAGTGTGATGACGACAATAACATTGAACACTTTTGGGGGGAAATGTGCAATGTAGAGTAGAAAAGATTTAATCTTCTTTCTAAATTAGCCATAGCTTTGCTTGTATTGCCAAACAGTAATGCTGACTGTGAGAGAGCTTTCAGTATTTTCAAAAAAATACATACAGACTTTAGGTCAGAACTCAATAATGCCAGCCTGTGTGCATTGCTAACTTGTACATTTAACCACATTGTTGAATCTTGTTACGAGTACAAGCCATCTGAAGTTCTTTTGAAAGCTTCTAAATCAGCAGCAAATGATTACAACAAGAGCTTAAAGTAGCTGTTGATGTAGAGGCTTTCAAAACTACTTCAGATGGTGTGTACAACAGTTTTTCTGTTGTACTTATATTATTGTAATATGTAAAATAAAACTTTGTCATTACAATGTATCTAATTTCAAAGGCCAAAAACGTCGTTACGCGTAATGACCCTCTTTTTTTTTTGGTTGAAAGAGGGTCATGACCCTCTTTTGACCTTTCAAGGGTTGGCATGTATGTCATGATAAATGTCCAATTAAATCTACCAATGATCTCAACATCACAGTTGTAATCATGATAAATGTCCAATTAAATCTACCAATGATCTCAACATCACAGTTGTAATCATAATTAATGTCAAAATTATTGCATATAACAATTGAAGTTATCCTAAAGAATAGCAAGTTTTGCCTTCAATCATTTGGTTCATTTGAGTTTTTTCATTGTATTTTATTGTATTTCAGTTAATTTTGTGTCCAACAAATTTTATTTCCTCCATTCCGATGTTCAGGACCAGTAGAAAATTGTTCAAGACCAGTAGATTTCTGGTGATCACTGGTCCTGGACCAGTGCACTTTTGGAAAAAATTTTAACCCCTGTGATAAATGTCCAATTAAATCTACCAATGATCTCAACATCACAGTTGTAATAATGGTAAATGTCCAATTAAATCTACCAATGGTCTCAACATCACAGTTGTAATCATGATAAATGTCCAATTAAATCTACCAATGATCTCAACATCACAGTTGTAATCATGATAAATGTCCAATTAAATCTACCAATGATCTCAACATCACAGTTGTAATCATGATAAATGTCCAATTAAATCTACCAATGATCTCAACATCACAGTTGTAATCATAATTAATGTCAAAATTATTGCATATCACAATTGAAGTTATCCTAAAGAATAGCAAGTTTTTCCTTCAATCATTTGGTTCATTTGAGTTTTTTCATTGTATTTTATGGAAGAAATATGGTCTTGATTTCGGCCGAATTTAAATATATATCTTCCAATAGTACATGTATGAGATATTCTACATCTTTTACCCTCGTTTTTCTGTGCTCCACTCAGGAAAAGAATGAATTTCTTACACTCATGGAAGGGGCTATTGTAGTCATGATCATATGGTAGATGGATATACTACCTATGTAATCAGTGCCTATCACCACTAACGTTGTGAGTTGACATCCCACTTGGACGAGGTGTACTCGATACATTATGTGATCAAGTTTGTCAGTGACTTGCGACAGGTCGGTGGTTTTCTTCGGGTACTCTGATTTCCTCTTCCATGATATAACTGAAATATTGTGAAAGTGGCATTAAACACCATAACTCTAACCCTAACCCTATACTCGTGTAAAATCTCTCTGATCTTCGATACAGGTATTGTGGTATTGTGATGTCATAAAGAGAAATAACATTTTTATTTCACCGAGTGAAATATCGTTTTTTCTTTCACTCAGTATGTAATGATAATTGTGTACTAATTTCAGCTGTTCCAAGTCACTAATTGCACTGTTCGAAGTCATGATGGTAATGGAGTAGATGTAGAAATGTGTATAGTAATTATGCCCATGGCCTATGTAATAATAATTGTGTATTAATTTCAGCTGTTCCAAGTCATGATGGTAAAGGATTAGATGTAGAAATGTGTATAGTAATTATGCCCATGGCCTAGGTAATAATAATTGTGTATTAATTTCAGCTGTTCCAAGTCATGATGGTAAAGGGGGAGATGTAGAAATGTGTATAGTAATTATGCCCATGGCCTAGGTAATAATAATTGTGTGTTAATTTCAGCTGTTCGAAGTCATGATGGTAAAGGATTAGATGTAGAAATGTGTATAGTAATTATGCCCATGGCCTATGTAATAATAATTGTGTATTAATTTCAGCTGTTCGAAGTCATGATGGTAATGGAGTAGATGTAGAAATGTGTATAGTAATTATTCCCTTGGCCTAGGTAATAATAATTGTGTATTAATTTCAGCTGTTCCCAGTCATGATGGTAAAGGGGGAGATGTAGAAATGTGTATAGTAATTATGCCCATGGACAGAACTACAGGTTAGTGACATATAACTAGAAAGATGTCAAAATCGTTTCATTAAGAGGATGGGTTAGGGTTATGGTATTTTATGCCAATTTCAGCAATATTTCAGTTATATCGTGGCGGTCAGTTTTATTGGTGGAGGAAACCAGAGAAAACTATTGACCTGCCGCAACCCACTGACAAATTTCATCACATAATGTTGTGTCGAGTACACCTCGCCATGAGCAGGATTCGACCGTTTCATTAAGAATTGGGCCATCAACAGAAATATATTGCTTACTAACAAAAACAATATTTCAGTTATATCATGGTAGTTAGTTTTATTGATGGAGGAAATCAGAGTACCTGGAGAATACCACTGACCTGCCACAAATCTCTGACAAACTTTATGACTTAATGTTGTACACCTTGCTCTGAGCAGGATTCGAACTCACAACATCAGTGGTGATAGGCACAGATTGCATAGGTAATTGTAAATCCAACTACCATACGATCATGGCCACGACAGCTCCTATTAATCTTTTAACGTTTTGTCAATTATTACAGCTGCCATTGGAGACGTTGATGGTGATGGTATTTTAGATGTTGTCAGCGTAGTTGGTTGGATGGGTGAGAAAATTGACAGCGGTTACAGTTATACGGAATCTATATTCTGGACTTACATTAAAAAAATTAGTTTGGGTCCTATTATTAAAGATAAAGGAAACAGAATATTCACTGATGTTCAGTCGACTATTGTAAACAATCCAAAAGATAAAGACATATCTGATATTGACATTCTATCAATAGATCAGCAGAAATGGACGCAGTACATGGGAATTAAAGGCAATAGTCACTATACAGATAAAAATAAAGAAATGTAGACATTAAATGCAGTGTTTCAGCTAGACTTTAAAATCTTCAGAACAATTGCCAGTTTTATCAAAATTTCTTCAGGACATTCTTTAATAACTAAACTAATTTTTATTAAGTTCTGCAGGACAATTTGAGAAATATGTGGGCAAATGTCCTGAGACCAGTGCCTAGCTGAATCACTGGAATGGTGTGTGAAATGTACATTTTAGTACAGTAATTCCTAAAATTCTGTAATTTTTCATTATGGTGTTCTACAAATTTATATTTATTTATTGTTTTTTTAAGTTTTAGAGGTAGTTATGTAATTTTAAAGATGACGTTTTTATCCAAACAAGTAAATTTTTAAAATTTGCATATGCAAAATAGATATCCTGTTTTAGAATTTGTAACAGAAATATATTTGCAAGCTTATGAACTTCTGTTTAGTTAGAAACACATGTTTTAATGTTTTTTTTGCTCATTGTTTATTGAATTTCACACACAAAAAGTTTTAGAAAACTATTTATAATAATGTACTTTCTACGCATACATATTAAATGTACACTACATGATTAGTGAACGTGGAGGTTAGGACAAATGTACATTTTATTCTCCTTTTTTTTTTAAATGTCCACGAACATCCCATTTTTGTCAACGAAAATTACTGAATCCACCTTCCATTATATATGTGAAATCCACATTTACATTGTTTATTGTTGTACATGTATATTAGGACATATCAACTAATTGTTCCCAGGTATGGGTATTGCCTTATTTTCTTTTCTTTGTGTTTTAGTATATTGGTGGGAGGGGGTATTTGTATCTCAGATGATGAAACCGTGGTATTACTATTGAAATAAAATATATATGTTTTTCAGTTTTGTTTATACAAGATATACTTCCTGTTGTAAGAAGTATTTATATTCTTTTTATAAGGGGGGCCAGGGTGGCTCAATGAGTTAGGTCGCTGGATCTAACAACTCATACAAGCCTATCACCAATACGGCATGGGTTCGCACCCGACTTTGTAAATTACAAAAAAGGGTGCACTTGACTCGCAGCCACAAGTGATAAAATTTACCAGTTGCTTGCCCATGGTTGGTGGTTCTCTCCGGGTATTCCGGCTTCCTCCACCACTAAGACTGGTCGCCATGATATAGCTGAAATATTGTTGAAAGTGGCGTTAAAACACCAAAAATCAATCAATATTTTTATAAGTTTTCAAATATTTACCAAATTGGGTAACACATTTAAAATAAACCTTTTATTCTAAAAAATTTTATATGTTTATAAAAGAAAAGAAAAGGGAATATAATTTACTTCCTCATGCCAACTATAAATAGCCTTGTATGCATTTTTGAAAATTTCTGAGCAAACAGGACGTAGGATTTGTGCATTTTTATTTTTGAAATAAATTTACATAAAATGTTTCTAAAAATTTTAATGTTTTGTTAAGTTATCGATTTTTATAAACCGATTTAAATCCACCAGTTGACAGGTATCTGTGATAGCCTATTTATACCTGTTTTTTTTATATAATTATACAATACATATTTAACTTTAAATATTATTAATAAATAGAGTAGAAGTTAGTTTTTAACTTTATATACACACTTTATAAATTGATAATTATTTTAGATTGATTGGATAATTTTTATTTTTACCCACCAGAGTAGCATGAGAGATACTTTTACATGATAAACTTGGTATATGGTAATTCTTTAACCCAAGTGCAATACATCTCTATACATTTGACCTTAGTCAGTTCCCCATATTGTTTTATGTATGAAGAAAATAATTTAGTCTTGTGATATACCATATTTGTCACACGTGTATGAGGGAATATTACATAACAAGCCTTGGGTTGCATTAAAGATCGTAGAATCTTAAATATAGTCTTTTTATAGATTTTTTTCTCAAAATGGCACTAAATAAATATTTTTTTAATGAAATTGACTTTGTATTGTTAAACAACAACAGACGACCCAGATTTATAAAACGATTGTCAATACTGAATGTGGTAAATGCATACGTATGTGTAACAAAAACATTCTATCATTCATTACATGTTCTCTGTCTGCCATTTTAAATAGCTTCTTAATCGTCTTCAAAGACATCCTAATAATATCTATAAAGATATGATGCAAAAATATGCATTCAACCTAAAAAAAGATCTATGCAGATGTTTGAAAATTTCCCATCTTGAATGCACCCCTGATTGCGACCCCTCAAAAATAGAAATTTAATGTCTGAAAATATTTGTAAGTGTGATACCTATAAAATTAAAGAAACATTTTCAAGAGAATTTTATCTAGATAGCCTTTGTTTCAAACAGAGAAGCATTCTTATTAAATTTAGACTTAGTGCTCATTCCTTAAGAATAGAGACTGGCAGATATGAAAAATGTAGGGATGAAGGTGGGAATGTCAAAAAACTGGATCGGGATCAGAGAAAATGCTTATTTTGTAATCTTAATAAGGTAGAGGATGAATTACACTTTCTGTTTGAATGTCCCTTATACATTAAAGAAAGATGTCTTTTTGTAAATGAAATACAGATTTTATGTAGTAATTTCCCATACTTGAATAATTCCGATAAACTATATTGGTTATTTAACAATGAAGAACCTAAAATATATTTTACGATTTCAACTTTTTTACAAAAAAGTTTTGAAACAAGAAAGGCAGTCAATTGTAAAGACAAATCCACCTCATCTCCTTCAATTTAGATGGTACTTTAATATGTAATGTAAGAAATAATGTTTTGATAACACATGACATATATATATACTACATATTGTAATTGTATGACAGTAATGACATTATCAGTATTATTTATTTATGTAAAACTCTATCTATATTTGGATTATTTCTGTCTTTTATGTAAAACTATCTGTATGCCTCATGAGGGCCCGAATTGGAAATAAAGATATTGTATTGTATTGTATAAGAAAAATATGAAATGTTGACAAATGAGGATGACAGATGAATTTGAAATTGTCCATACATGAATTGTTTCTTTGTAATATATATTGTTGTATAAATCGCTGTAGAATTTGATATAAATATTATAGTATACTGTATCAGATAGTAGATGTCTTCATTGGAAGACACTAATAGTTTGTTAAATTATTTATTTCTTTATTATAAGTTGAAATCATTTTGTTATATGTGATATGGAGTTGTTTTATGGGTTTGAGTGTTAATTATATAAATATTGTTTGATATTCAGAGAATTTATTATTGTTTATTTGTTTTTATATGCAGATGTTCTATGCAAGAAGTGCATTCTCTTGAATGTGTGATATTTATCTGTACCGGTACATTTTTTAAAACAAAGAATTCTGTATTGTTTTTTATTGGATGTAATTTTTATTTTACTTTCGAATAATTGTTAATGGTTATATATATACATTTGTAATTATTTTTTGGAAAAAAAACAATGCATTGGTTAGAGAAGGACATTCTGTTTCATTTACAGACTTGTATCATCAGGAGTCTCCTTGACAATTTAGCAAAGTGACTTGCGGAAGGTCGGTTGGTTTCTCCAGGTACTCTGGTTTCCTTCACCAATAAAACTTACCACCACGATATAAATGAAAAATTTTTTGAAAGTGCCGTTAAACATCATAACCCCAAATCCAAACCCCGTGTAAAAATAAATATAGACATGTGTTATCTTTGATTTGTTTGCAAGACCGGATTTTTCAGAGCAATACTACATTGAAAGTGAAGCCGGTTTAGAGGCGAGATGTGATGAGACATCGTTTTCTAGCAATAAATATCAACGATGGTATGTTTATTTTGGTTTTGTCAAGGTGACTTCAGCTATGTCAATATAATCAATGATGATATGTTAGTAACATGTGATAAATAGATTTACCAAAGTAAAAGATCAAAGAAATATTAAACAAATTATCAGTAAATTGTGAAAACCTGTGCAAAAATGCATAATTTAATTATTACTACAAAGAAATATTATGAATCTCATTTGTGTAGAAGTATGAACAACAGCTATTTCAATTATTTAAAAACACATTTACACTATACCCTTTGTTCTGCTATATCAATCCTTTCATTTATAGTATGCCATTTGTTCTGCAATATCAATATAAATAGATTTTGCTGAACATGGTAGCCACAAAAATCCTTGCCTTTTCTAATATCCTTGTTTCTAGTTCAATTGTCAGCAGCATATATTTTATATTTCTGTAGGTTTATTTCATCATTGCATATTTATAACCCTTTGTGGTTCACTTGTCTACTGACAACCCACGATTCCTTCTAAAATGATGGTCTTTGTTGAAATTAAAAATCTAGGCCAAATTCCCAGACATTAAGTACAGCTACTGGATAGCAAGCCATTTTGGACAAGATTCAGAAATAAATTGATGAAATTTGATTACCGGTAGTTTGCATATGCATATACATTGTATAATTATGGTAATTTTTTTTGCTAGAAATGTTAATCCCTTGAACCATCCTTGCCAATTTTGAAACCCACCATTCAAACAAAAGAATGATTATATTCTCCTGGCTTTACAGCCATAAAACTTTGGAGCTTAAATTTTGTACTCTTACTCTGGAAATGACCAATTGTCTTCTGATTGGATGATTTTGGAATATGAGTTTTATGACTGGAAAGCCTGGAGTTATAAATTGTATGTGTTTACTATAGAAAGTAAGCGGGGCCCGGGTGGCTCAATGAGTTAGGTCGCTGGATCTAACAACTCATACAAGCCTATCACCAATATGGCATGGGTTTGTGCCCGGATTTGTAAATTACAAAAAAGGGTGCACTCGACTCGCAGCCGCAAGTGATAAAGTTTACCAGTTGCTTGCCCATGGTCGGTGGTTCTCCGGCTTCCTCCTCTACTAAAACTGGTCGCCATGATATAGCTGAAATATTGTTGAAAGTGGCATTAAACACCAGAAAGTTTATCAGTCGATTTTTTTATTGCTTTAAAAATAAATCAAAAAGTCCCATTACATTGTGATATATTTTATATATGTATACGTAATGTAAATAATTGTTATATATGATATTTTTATTGCATTTTATCTTTACCAGCTGTAATTCAAGAGTTTAAAATTATTCATTTATATCCCTTCAAACAGTCAAATTTTGTGTGTTCAAGCTTTGAATTCATGAGTTGGCAATAAAACAATAGTATAAATAATAGTCATAAAAGAGTTTATGTGATCAAGAAATAATAGAGTTTGTGTGATCAAGAGAGGTAGTGAATGAATTTGCCATTTTAGAAACAAGTGCATTGTGGGAAACTAGTACATTCTGGTCATGTATACCAAAATATTTTATCATTGTTCATAGATCTTGTGAAGTATGTCACCACCGACTAATGGCAAAACATCAATTCAAATTTAAATGTACGGATGTAGAAAAATTACCCATTATTCATTAGCTTATGAAATGGTGATTTCATTTATTGTCAATCTCGTTCATCTTGTGGTATCATTACAATGAAAAAAACTTTTACTGCCACACCATTATCTAGACACTAATAGGCCAGAAAGTGCTAAACAAAAATAGCAAATATTCTTTATTTTAATACCAATTACATTTTAGTGGTAGTGACAAAATCTGATTGAAAAAAGCATGCTGTAATGTCAATTACATTTCATTTACATTTAATAGTTTTCATTAGAGTTTTAATGGTTTTTTTTAGCTATTCCCATCACTTGGCATCCGTCGTCCGTCCGTTAACTTTTTCATATTTTAATCTACTCCTCTGGAACAACTAGGCCAAATGGAACCAAACTTGGCAGAAAACATCTATACAAGGTCCTCTATAAAGTTTCTTCATTTCGTCCCATTCCGCCAACAAATATGGCCGCCAAGGGCACTTCTTGTTTCTGATTGGCTAATGTTAAAAAAATCTTCTCCTCTGAAACTGCTTGGCCAAATGGAGCCAAACTTGGCAGGAAGCATCTATATAAGATCCTCTATAAAACTTCTTCATTTGGTTCCATTCGGCCAACAAACATGGCCACTGTTACTTAAAATAGAACATATGGTAAAATTGAAGGTTTTTGGGTAATAACTCAAAAACCGTTAATAGTATCAAAAATGATCAGCACAGCAAGATCTACCTACCCTGCAATTTTGAAGTAAATCCCATTACCCATCTTGGAGTTATTGCCCTTTTTTCATCAAATTTTTAAAATTTTAATAGTTTTCGTCCTTTATTTCAAAAACTATGAGAGATAGATGTTAAGTTTAAATTACAAAAATGTGCAGCATGTCAAGATCTACCTACACTGCAATTTTTACGTAAATGTCATTACCCATTTTGGAGTTATTGCCCTTTTTTCATCAAATTTTTATTTTTTTTTATCTTCGTCCTTTATTTCAAAAACTATAAGAGATAGATGTTAAGTTTAAATTGCAAAAATATGCAGCATGTCAAGATCTAAATGCCATTACCCATGTTGGAGTTATTGCCCTTTTTTCATCAAATTTTTAAAATTTTAATACTTTTCGTCCTATATTTCAAAAAATTTAAAAGATAGATGTTAAGTTTAAATTGCAAAAATGTGCAGCATGTCACGATCTACCTACTCTGCACTTTTGAAGTAAATCCCATTACCCATTTTGGAGTTATTTGCTTCTTTTCATCATATTTTCAAAATTTTAATACTTTTCGTCCTTTATTTCAAAAACTATAAGAGATAGATATTAAGTTTAAATTGCAAAAATGTGCAGCATGTCAAGATCTACCTACACTGCAATTTTTAAGTAAATGCCATTACCCATTTTGGAGTTATTTCCCTTTTTTCATCAAATTTTTTTAATTTTAATACTTTTCGTATTATATTTCAAAAACTATAAGAGATAGATGTTAAGTTTAAATTGCAAAAATGTGCAGCATGTCATGATGACCTACCCTGCAATTTTGAAGTAAATCCCATGACCCATTTTGGAGTTATTGCCCTTTTTTTGTCAAACTTTTAAAATTTTAATACTGTTCGTCTTATATTTCAAAAACGTTAACAGTTAGATATTAAGTTTAAAATGCAAAAATGTGCAGCATGTCAAGATCTACTTACACTGCAATTTTTAAGTAAATGCCAGTACCCATGTTGGAGTTATTGCCCTTTTTTCATCAAATTTTTTATTTTTTTTTATCTTCGTCCTTTATTTCAAAAACTATAAGAGATAGATGTTAAGTTTAAATTGCAAAAATATGCAGCATGTCAAGATCTACCTACACTGCAATTTTTACGTAAATGCCATTACCCATGTTGGAGTTATTGCCCTTTTTTCATCAAATTTTAATACTTTTCGTCCTATATTTCAAAAACTATAAGAGATAGATGTTAAGTTTAAATTGCAAAAATGTGCAGCATGTCACGATCTACCTACTCTGCACTTTTGAAGTAAATCCCATTACCCATTTTGGAGTTATTTCCCTCTTTTCATAAAATTTTCAAAATTTTAATACTTTTCGTCCTTTATTTCAAAAACTATAAGAGATAGATATTAAGTTTAAATTGCAAAAATGTGCAGCATGTCATGATCTACCTACCCTGCAATTTTGAAGTAAATCCCATGACCCATTTTGGAGTTATTGCCCTTTTTTTTGTCAAATTTTTAAAATTTTAATACTGTTCGTCTTATATTTCAAAAACGTTAACAGATAGATATTAAGTTTAAAATGCAAAAATGTGCAGCATGTCAAGATCTACCTACACTGCAATTTTTAAGTAAATGCCAGTACCCATGTTGGAGTTATCGCCCTTTTTTCATCAAATTTTTTAAATTTTAATACTTTTCATCTTATATTTAAAAAACTATAAGAGATAGATGTTAAGTTTAAATTGCAAAAATGTGCAGCATGTCACGATCTACCTACCCTGCACTTATGAAGTAAATCCCATTACCCATTTTGGAGTTATTTACCTTTTTTCATCAAATTTTAATACTTTTCGTCCTTTATTTCAAAAACTATAAGAAATAGATGTTAACTCTAAGCTGAAAACATGTTCAGCTTGTCAAGATCTACATGCCCTGCAATTTTGCAGTAAATCTTATTACCCGTCTAGGAGTTATTGCCCTTTTTTTCATAATTTTTTAGCTCACATTGCCCAAAGACATTATCTTTTATTCATAAATATAGAAAACAGTTATGGTAATGATTATCTCCCTTTGAAATTTGCTTCAGTATCATTCTATTGTCAGGTGAGCGATACAGGCTCAGTGGGCTGAGCCTCTTAGTTCAAATCAAGGTTTCAAATGATTTTTAAAATTTAGATTCAATACTATTTGTATCTAGGAAATTCTTTTTATTGAATTTTAATTGCCATTTGAACTTTAAAGCTTTGTCTGTATTGTAATCACCAAGAATTATCCTTTCTAAGAAAGCTAGACCAATTGAATTCTTACAGGATCTAGAATTGTTGAAAAGGCATCACCTCATTAGGGAAGGGTTATTACATGCAATTCATTTCAATGTAAATATTGTTTATGGGCTGTGGGAAATATCAGAGAACAAGATGGATTCTTAACAGTCTGTGAGTTTTCTGAATGAGTTTTAAAGTTTAATTTATATGCATAATAACAAAGAAAACTTAAAAAAAAATTCTAAAGCTGAATTAACATGATTTCAATTCAATTGCAATATGATTATGTAAAGGGTCTGTTGTGGTCATGATCATATGGTAGTTGGATTTACAACTTCCTATGCAATCAGTTTCTATCACCACTAGCGTTACGAGTTTGAATCCTGCTCAGGTGAGGTGTACTCGATACAACATTATACGTTATCAGTCTCGAGATGTTATATATCCCGTTTTAGAGTGCAGTGGTTTTGTTAAATATTTGTTGCAACATTAATAAGTATGTCCTTATAATAGGAAAAACATAAATTACATGTATCTTTGGACAAAGGTCACAGAGAATGATTATTGATTTTCTGTCAAGTAGTGAAATGTTGGTCACCTGTTGCAATATAAATGGACAGCGATGTCATATCATTTTCTGTGGTTTATGAAATATAGGTGAGAGACGTCGTCTTCGGTGTGAGCGAGATTATTGATTTTCTGTCATCGCACGTCTTCAAAGAAGTTTGTCACCGCACTTCTTCCATGAATCCTTAGATGTACCTTGTTAGCCAATCAAAATTCTACTTGCCACGAGAACATCAGATAATATGTGATAAAGTTTGTCAGTGCCTTGCGACAGGTCGGTGGTTTTCTCCAGCTACTCCAGTTTCCTCCACCAATAAAATTGACCGCCATGATATAACTGAAATATTGTTGAAAGTGACGTTTAATGCCATATAAACCATAACCCCTGTAAAGGACATAACAGTTGAGAAATGTTAATTTTGTACACTTGAATTAGATTTATTATATACACTTCTTACTACATTTGTCTCTTCTATTTTGTAACTTTTCAAGTTTGTATTTTTTATGTTTGCATCATTTTAGAAAATAAAAAGTGATTTTGGTACAACAGGTCTACTTATTTATCTCCATGTTTTGGTTATAGTTCCACCATGGATTAATGTTTGTCATCACTGTGTCCAAGGTTTATAAGTTGATGATCATTACACATCCTTACTTTGTGTACCAACTGTGACTGTGTTTCATGTCTAGCCTTAGTAAAGATGTGTTTGATTTGCACATTCATTGCAAGAAAATACTGAATGTCAACATTTTCATCCTAGTTTACCCTGCCACTTTTTATTGAAGTGCCTGTACCAAGCCAGGAAAGTGAGCAATCATGTATTTGTGTCTTAGGGGTACCGTATTAATTTTGCCTTTTTCTACAATTTTCTATGGGATTTTGGAGCTGATTCTGATTAGATAAATTTGGCAACAAGATATTATTTGGTGTATTATTTACATCATATGTTCCTCACCTCACATTGAATTGTGTTATGTGCCTTTTGCCAATTTTTGTCCCCCGACATTTCGTCAAAGGGGGCTATAGAAATGGGTGACGTCCGTCCGTCCGTGTGCTTTTTGGTTTCCAGATGATAACTTGTGAATGAAAAGTCAGATTGAAGCTAGGTTTGGTATGTAAGTGTATCTTATGAATATCTAGGTCAAGTTCGATAATGACAATTTTTCGACTATTTTTACTAGAGTTGTGCCCCTTTTTATACCTCAAAATTGCTAAATATTTGGTTTCCAGATGATAACTTGGGAACAAATTGTCAGATTGAAACTAGGTCTGGTATGTAAGTGTATCTCATGAATATCTAGGTCAAGTGCGACAGCGATAATTTTTCGACAAATCTTACCAGAGTTACATCCCTTTTTATACTTTGTCCGTGTGTCCCGAATTGGTTTCCAGATGATAACTTGTGAATGAAAAGTCAAATTGAAGCTAGGTGTGGCATGTAAGTGTATCTTATGAATATCTAGGTCAAGTTCGATAATGACAATTTTTCGACAATTTTTACTAGAGTTGTGCCCCTTTTTATACCTCAAAATTGCTAAATATTTGGTTTCCAGATGATAACTTGGGAACAAATAGTCAGATTGAAACTAGGTTTGGTATGTAAGTGTATCTCATGAATATCTAGGTCAAGTGCGATAGCGATCATTTTTCGACAAATTTTACCAGAGTTACATCCCTTTTTATACTTCAAAATTGCTAATATTTTGGTTTCCAAATTATAACTTGTGAACAAAAAGTCAGATTGAAACAAGGTTTGGTATGTAAGTGTATCTCATGAATATCTAGGTCAAATTCGATAATGATGATTTTTTGACAAATCTAACCAGAGTTACTCCCCTTTTTTTACTTCAAAATGGTCCTTGGGTGGTCCCCTTTCAGAATTATGAGTGATACAGGCTCACCTGACCCTCTAGTTTACAGTAGTTTCAAAATTTAATCTTACGATATAACTTTGGCGTCGGGGGACCAGTGGCCAACGGCCTTTTATTCAGTATAGTAAACCACCTCAGTGGTGTAATGGTTAGTATATGAGATGTGATCTTGAGAAAGGCCCTGCTATTCTAGTACTAGTTAGTATATGAGATGCGATCTTGAGAAAGGCCCTGCTATTCTAGTACTAGCTAGTATATGAGATGCGATCTTGAGAAAGGCCCTGCTATTCTAGTACTAGCTAGTATATGAGATGCGATCTTGAGAATGACCCTGCTATTCTAGTACTAGTTAGTATATGAGATGCGATCTTGAGAAAGGCCTTGCTATTCTAGTACTAGTATACGAGATGCGATCTTGAGAAAGGCCCTGCTATTCTAGTACTAGCTAGTATATGAGATGTGATCTTGAGAATGACCCTGCTATTCTAGTACTAGTTAGTATATGAGATGCGATCTTGAGAATGACCCTGCTATTTGTCATATCTTTAGATGGAGTTCAAAGAAATTTATTGCAATTTAGATATAACAGTATATTTGTTTAAGGGTCGTTTTGATTGCATGGTAGTTGGATTTACAACTAACTGTGCAATCAGTGAATTGCAGCAGGTCTGTGGTTTTCTCCACCAATAAAACTGACCACCAGGATATAACTGAAATATTGTTGAAACTGGCATTAAACACCATAACCATAACCCATATTTGTTTGTGTGTGCAATGATGATTTACTTGTATTGTTTTGTATAAAAAAAGTCCCACAACTCTGGTTGATAAAATGCTAGTCGACAAAATTGAAAGGGAACCTCCTCTAAATGCTTGTATGTATCGTCTAAATTTTTCGAAAAGTGTTGAATATGACTATGTTTTTTATTTGTTCTATTTAGTAACAACGGCACATTGATGTATTATTGGGTCTACACCTCAGATCAGGATTATGTGCCATATGCTAATTTTTTCAGTATCCAAATGGTGTAGTATTGTTGGGAAATACTGCTGCAAACAACAACCATTTACCTTTAATATATATACACACACTTCACAAATATAACAATAGACACACACACTTCACAAATATAACAATAGACACACACATGCTTCACAAAAATAACAATGTTGTTACACACAAAACAAATTGTTTTCAAGTTCAAAACTTAATTTTATTATATCTATCTCTCAATAACAGACTGGGTCATTATCAAAACATAGTTGTGTAGACACCTTATCAAATGTAAGTAGAAAAATACTCAAAAAACAAAACCTGTTAATATCATTGTTATCTTGACTGCAGGTCACCTTAATAATATTACATGTATCTATATACAGTTAAAAATACTGGTAAATGCTGCAAAATTGTTCAACAAAACTATTTTTTCTCTGTCAATGTATTAAGATGATCTAGGTATCTCTTTGCTATATACAACAATCCTCCCCCTGAAGCAAGTCCTAATAGTCCTCTGAAGACAGGTACATCTGGAACAACATACTTACTTGTTGCCCATAATAGTACTGATCCAAAGTTAAATATACATGTCCCAAAAACTGAATACATAATTCTGTCTCTGTTAGATACTAACTGTAGATGTTTCTGGTTATATAGATATAGTCCTAATCCTAAGTGGGCATTAAACCAAAAGTAATTTGCAACTATGGTGTCTTTTGCTTCAAATACACTGTAAAGATAAAAGTGTTATTTAGTTCATGTGAAATAATATAACTTTAATACATTTTGTACATGTATAAAACTCGATACTCTGTTTTGTAATAGAAATAGAATGACATTTGGCACTAACAACAAACCATAACTGTCCATGCGACCAATGAAATTATAACCCAATGCAAGTAGGTTTGGCTCCATCTACTCTTAATTTAATGTTTTATTTATTTAACAAGAATTGCCAACAACCGATGGCTACTCTTGTGTCTAAAGATGGTTTATGATGTTTAACGCCACTTTCAACAATATTTCAGCTATATCGTCTAAAAGAAAAAAATGGATGGTTGACTTATTGATAAAGGAGATGAAGCTTAATCTATAGTACAACAGTCAGAATTGCATGTTGTACCTTCGAATAAGCCTGGCTTGTGGGTTCATAACCTTCCTTGGCTTATTTCCATTTGGATATAAAAATAAAGTTTTAATGGCTGGTTAGTTAAGTATGATACAATATCAATTTCATATAATACACCATGATGGTTTTCTTCTAACATTTTTTATGCTGAATACTTCATGAAAACATCAAAGGAAAAAGGGCCATTAATGTGTAACTAGTAGGTTCATAACCACCCTCTGCTAACTGCACTCGTTGAGATCTCCTTTAACTCAGTTGGTAGAGCATTGGCTTATGATGCAAGAGGACCCGCGATCGAATCCCACCAGGGATATTGCATTTTCACAGATAAAATATGCTCTACTGTTACATTAGCACCTCCAATTAAATAAACCATGATGCTTAGAATTAGAAATCTGGTTGGGTTGAATGCTGGTAATTGAGTTATCATCATCATATGATAACTCTTGATGTGAGGAGAGTGTAACGGGTACACTCCTCTACCTAAGGTTATAGCAGAACTGTTGTGGGTTCATAGATTTGATTTTTTGGGTTCATAGACATAGATAACCTTCCTAAAAGTTAAAGTTAAAAAATTGTCAAACAGAATTTTAGACTGATGACAACTTACTTTGAAAACTCTTTGGGGTTCATGATATTCAAAGAGAATAGTTCATAGCTGATAGCACCTGCTATAGGCATGTACTTGTAAACAATGTCATTTTTTGACAATGACATTTTCGTGTCCTTCGTATTAGTATTCTCCATTCTAGCCGGTGTTTGTTAAAACGCTTTAATGATAGTGACTTACGAATAAGTTTTTCAAAACAACATGAATATCGTTTTAATGGAGAATGTTTAGTGTTAACTGCAAATGTGAACATCGCTATTGATGACAAACTTAATCAATGTTAATTTTATGGCGAAATGACATTTCTTTTTTCAGTATTTTTCAAACACATTTAACTGTGTATCGTCTGCAAAGCTTCAGTGATACATTGATTCTTTGTACTTCCGGTTTAAATGTAAATTCTGTAATTAATCAATTACAGGTTTGCAGCTGATTCCATGATTCAATGGAGAAATGGAAAACCTTTTGTTTATTTGTTCTCCATGACCAATAGATAAATAGAACTACTTAGATTTTATTTGATAGAAATAAATATGGAGCATAACAAACAGATAATTGTGCCACGAAAACATCGAAAAGACAAAACAGAAGTGAGCTGTGCGATAAAATATTTGATGTTTGGATTCAATGTACTTTTTTGGGTAAGTGCAATACAATGGAATCATTTTTTTTTTCAGATGTCAAATGGAATTTGTTTAGTTTTATGGTTGGATATATCTATGTTGGTTTTATTTCTGTCAACAAACGCCCACTATAGTCTTACAGCCTACAGGCATCACTTACATGTAAGTTGTGGGTCTTCTTCCTTAATTACTTAAAAAGTAATTCTCCCAATAAGATTTGTCTAGGAACCAAGTCCTTGCAGACACAATAACCTGGATTATACATCATATTTGAAAAGAAAATGCAAGTGATGAATGCAATCTTATTAAAGTACGATCTCCTTTGTTCTCACCTCCTTGTCCCTGTGTGGGTGATGGATCTAAAAACATGTTGTAAGTGATCACGTTTAGGTGATCTTTGCTCATCAGATTATATTGCCACTCCACAAATCTTGGAAGTACGACCGAATTGATTTGGAAATTATTATTTGCCTGGTACAAAACATACGCTCCACGTCCATAAGAAAGAATGAGTGAGTAAGTGATTGTTGTTTAACACCAACTCAGCAATTTTTCAGCTACATGTACAAATGTATATCATAGCGAGAACAAGTTAATTTTCAATGAGATGATGATGAAGTCCGGTTTGTTCTAGACCAACACGCTAAGTTGGATTTTTTAAGTGCTAGCTCACTGAAACAACAGTCCGCGGATAGAAGTCGCTCCACTCGGACACATTATTCTGATTCTGAGCCAACCAGACTTTGCTCTTACTCCTTAATGCTGCATGCTTAGCAGAGAAGCAATAAATACCAAGTTTATAGTCTATGGTTTGACCCAACCGGGGCTCGAACACACGATCTACCGCATTTGAGGCCACCATACTAACCATTACACCACCGACGCGGTTTTCCATATAAGAAAGAACATACCATATACACTATAAATATAATATACATGTATATAAAAATAAAATAATATTGCTTTGAATAGGATCAAAATTTCTTTGATTTTCAACAATTAATTTGACTTTTCAGTATGTAATAGCAGTGATCATTATTAAATCGTTAAGATGAACAACTTTACAATTTCAATTTTACCGAAGCTTGCAGCACATCTTCCGATTGGTCATCTCTAATTGCATTTTAAAAGTTCATCTGAATATGACCTCTTAGTTGTTAGTGTAAACTTCTGATGTTACATGACCTTTACCTTATTTCCATGGTCCATTGACTTCATTTAGTTTTATACATGTATATATATTTGTGATTGTGTAACTTTCATACAAAAAGTAGCCATACCATATTTTGTCAATACACATACAATCATCCTGCAGTAAGCATGACAGACATCCGCTTGTCACCCGATCATGACCTTGTCCTTGACCTAATTTTAATGTTTCTTTAACTTGTATTTTTAGGGCAAAAATAAAAATACCTGTGTTTCCGCTAACCCTACCGACCCTACTTTTTTTCTGCCTACCCTAAAGTGTTTTTGGTCATTTCAGAACATGCACCGTTAATATAAAAATCCCTGTATAACTTAGGTAAAAATTTGTAGAAAAATAAAAAGTTTGGCCTACCTACGGACCCAACTTTTTTCAGGCATGTTAGCGGAAACACATGTATTTTTTTTCTTGGCCTTATCAACATCATACATTTGTTTTTCAGTAACTTAGCATTCTCATACATAACAATGAATTTGAAAATGTCAGACACTACAGTGTACATGTATATTCTACAAAAAAATGTATATAGAATAATAATATCTTGATTCCATTAATATGTATACAATGTACGTGTGTATCCATGTGTAATTATCAGATGTACATGTGTTATACTTCATTGTCTGTGTAGACACTTGTTTTTCCCCCGCCTCCACAAAAAGCAGAGCGGGGGATATGGAAATGCCGGGTGTCCATCTGTCCATCCGGATATATTGTAATCTCTCTCAGATTTTTATTTGTTGACCAATTGATTTCAAACTTACACACAAGCATTATATTAAGAATCTCTAGCTTAAGTTCGAAACTGGACAAAATTCGAAAACAACTTTCTTGTAAAATCATGGTTTTTTTTATAGAAAAAGTACATATTTTGAGAATTACACATTTCTCTGAAACTACAAAAGATAGGAACTTAATATTTGGTATGGGTGGAGATGCCAATGTGAAGTTGAGGATGCAACATTTTCCTCTTTGACCCTCCCACCATCTCAGCCCCACCCCTCTGGGGAATCTGTATAAAAAATGTGACCGAGATCCTCACCCTAAACCATACATGTATATATTTATGATCAGGGTGACTAGGCAAATTAAATGCCTTATACCTAAGGCCCCGGAGGTCATACCCCACCCCCTACCTGAAGTGAACTTTTTAATGGTTGAGATCCCCACCCCTAAGCCATATATATTTATTGTCAGGGTGACTAGGCAAATTAAATGCCTTATAGCTCAGGCCCTGGGGGTCATACCCCACCCCCTACCTGAAGTGAACTTTTTAATGGTTGAGATCCCCACCCCTAAGCCATATATATTTATGATCAGGGTGAATAGACATCGGACGCTTTCTCGATTTTATAAATATACATGTATAAATCACATGGATAACATTACACTCACATTACATCCCTTTCTATTGCGGCGGGGGACACATGATTACGTGTTGCAATCTTGTTTAATTTAAAATATGACTCTTTTATCCTTTTCAGAGTGGTGTCCCTTAAAGGTAAAAAATATCAAAATTAATGGTTACTAGATGCCATATTAATTTTTTTTTTTTTTTTTCGTTTTTTTTTGTGACAATATATTCCTTTATGCCCTACTATATTTGTCATGATTGATAATTTATAACTTGTTCAGTTATTGACCGTCACCAGTGAGTCGAATGTGTTAATGTTTTCTCCTTTTTCATATTTTCAGCTTGTTGGTGCTGTCTGTATGGCTATCGGATTATGGGCATGGGGAGAAAAAGATATGTTTAACAATATTGGTAAATTAACAAAAATCTCATTTGATCCAGCACTGTTCTTCATCATAATAGGAGCCGTCATCTTTATTATCTGTTTTGCTGGTTGTATCGGTGCACTCAGAGAAAATACAGGTCTTCTTTTATTTGTAAGTAATATCATATACAAAATGTAGTATCGTGTATAGAAAGAATGTTGTAAAAGAAAAAATTACGTGTTCTTTTAATTTAAATTTTTTTTTTATTTGCATTGTAAGGGAACGACCATTTAACTCGAAGGGGTGGGGGTTATGGTTATTTCCTAAAAAAATATTCTGATTCCCAATGTTGCTGTAGAAAAATATTCTGAATTTGGTGTAGGAAAAAAAAAATAATCTGATTCAGAGTTTTTGTCATATAACCTAATGTTAAATTCTGGAGAAAAAAATTCGCACTTTGTGTGACAAAAAAAATAATATTCTAACTCTCGTGTTGTCCGAAAAAAAAATTCTGAACGAAAAAAAAACCCATAGCCCCCCTCCCATTGCAAGTTAAATGGTCAGTCCCTAATCATTTAGTCTGAATTTACAGAGAAGAATTTTATTCTGGTCAGAAAATTGCATGAAATCAGCATTAATTCTCTTGTTTTGGGATTAAATGGTTCTTTATAAATCTTAACCATAAATATATATTTCTAACAGGTCATGAATGTAATTTGTGGCTAGTTATACAGAAGGCTTATGGTAAGGGAAAATGGAAGTCATTAACATAACATATATTGTTATCTAGACTGGGTTATTTGAAGAACTTCTGGACTGCATGATGTTTAAATCATAATTATATTGTAAGAAACATTAAAAATAAATCATTACTAAAGGTACCTATTCATCTGGAATTTTTTTTATATAAAATCTGTCATCTCGGTGAATTACTTTGCTTGTCATCATTTCTATGTCCACTGTAATAGAATTCAAATTATATTTTAAAATATAGTAAATAAAGGTCCAGATGTATTTTAATTAATTTTCATTCACTGCCAGATTTAAAAAGAATATATATGTCAGTTATACATATAACTTCAAGATTTCGTTGCCTTTGGTTATACATGTATATGTAGTAACTTTATCTTCAAGTGATAATGTCTTATTTATCATTTTAAGGTTAAAATTTGCATTTTATTTTGATAAAGGCACAGGTACGTGTGGACAGGACCCTACATTTTGTATGTCCCCCCCTTTTTTTTTAACATCGATTTTTTTTCATATAAACAACATTTTGCAACTTTGTATGTATCACTGTATGACATATATACAATAAATTCAATCAAACAGTAGTTTCTATCCATGCCGGGTTTCTGACATAATATAAGAGAGAAGGTAAGTCACTTCGGTTTGTTTACATTGGGGTACCTGTTGGCGATTCATCTTAAATTTACTGAATAAAAAAGGCCTACCTGTCTGGAAATTGGCTTTTTCCACCTCTATATATATTTTTCTCCCTGAAAACACACATCAATATTTTTTTACAGCAGCTGACAACTCTCCTTGGAACACTTTTCCCTCGCGATTTGCGATTTTAAGACGACATTTTTGAAAACCAAGTTCTAAGCTACGGAAGTGTCGTTACTAGCGCCATCTGTGTGGTCATTTGATACGGTAAAACGCGAGAGTTCCGGATAAACAGTTCGGGAATATTTTGGCGCCAGATTTGATTTACCCGGAACTCTCGCGTATAATGCATATTTGCATGAATCTCAATTCAACAAAGTTAGTCCTAAAATGTAATATTATTTCTACTTTACAATCACGGTAGTACTGTCACAGTAATATTACAGTGAACCTTAAATTTTCTAACCCAAAACTCCCAGGGACCAACTTTTGTGTTTGGAACAAACAGGTGTTCGATTTAAGCAGGTTAAATTAACAAAGATTTCCTACATGGGGAATATTTATTTAAAGTTGGATTTATACAGGAGACAAGTTAATTATTTTCAAAGATTTCCTACATTGGGAATTTAGGACTTTATTTAAAGTTTGGTTTATACAGGAGTTCATTATATTCAGAGTTTGGTTTAGACAGGTTTCACTGTACATGGTATTTCTATTTTATAATCACAGATAGTAAAAAAAAAATCTATTTATTATTGATCAGGTAACCATTGTTATATATACAACAATAACATAAACATTAGTTTCCTTTTTTAAACCCATTTTAGTAGCAAATGCCAGTATATTTACAGAGATTCCTCTTTTTCTATAACTAAAATTTATTTTTCTTAAAATATTTATAGCAAAGCCATTAAAATTTGTTTTCTGACAAAGTATAGGTAAAAAGATGGTTATAGAATATATACTATAGTACATGAATTAATTAGTGAATCACCAAGGAGATAAATTAATTCCCACTAATATCGATTCTATCTTGTACTTATGAAGTTAATTAGTTTATGAATCTTTCAAATGTAAAAACCACTTTTAATATTTAATCATTTTTAGCTTACCTGGTTGAAAGGACCATTTGAGATATTGTACATTTTTGTATATTGTCGTCACTTTGTGTATCTACATCAGTGGAGTTGCATTGTCCAAAGTTATCCTCTTCTCTGAATACCAGCATCGGTGGTGTAATGGTTAGTGTGCTGGCTTCACGTGTGGTAGATCGTGGCTTCGAATCCTGATCAGGTCAAACCAGGGACTTTTAAATTGGTATTTGTCGCTTCTCTGCTTAGCACGTAGCATTAAGGAGAAAGAGCAAAGACTGGTTGGCTCGGAATCAGGATAATGTGGCAGAGTGGGGCAACACTCACTCTTCTCTGAAATTACTAGGCCACATTGAAACAAACTTTACAAGAGTGTTGATTTCATGGACCTCATCAGAATTGGGATTTTGGTGCAGACTTGAATGCCGAAGCTAGTAATGCTATTTGATTGGATGAGACTCAAAACTTTATTGTTGAAACATTTCGTAGTGATTTGAAATATACAATGTAATATAGTGTGAATTATCCTTGAGTGGTTCTTTCCAATGCATGTGATTTTTGTGCCAATCACAAATCCAAGATGGCTGTCATCACAGGACATGTACAGTTTAACATTGAACACTTTGGGGAAATGAATAAAAAAAACTACATTGTCATTGTATTCTTTAAAGGGAAACACTTTTAATATCTATTTGTCTGAACAACTGATCCAATTATTAACTGTGCCACAACTAGCATGTTATACATTTAAGAGAAACTATTGTTCAACCAGTTTACCAGTTAACACTATCCTATATGCCCATTCCAATTTTAAAGACTCTATACATGTACCTTTAGAAAAGTATGTGAAGTTACTTCCCTTGAATTATCAAGTTTAAGATACAAAAAACCAATTTATATGTTTTATTATGTTTGTGTAAAATTTTAAAACATAATCTACATGAAAATTATAGAACTAATTGATTCTTTTTATAGGTTGACATTTCTTTTCAAAGGAGATAATTCTAGATCAAAGGCTGTAGAATTATTTGCAATTATCACTTGATTAATGTTAAAGGCCATTTTAATCCAATTTATTTTTGTGGCTATTAATCATGATAATTTTCAGATTTTGACACATCAAGGCTATTATCATGTTTATTATCAAAATAAACAAAATGCCCATATATTTCAGTTGTATTATTTCATACATTTTTTTCTAAATGGTAATTTTGCATGTAACATATGAATTTAAACAAAATAAGTAGATATCTAATTTAGTGTACATGCAAGCCACATTTCTGGACTAATTAACCTTCACCAGGTATTCTCAAATCCAAAAGTTTGGAAAGCCGAATAATTTAAAAGTCTTTGGGAGCAAGAAATTCAAAGGGCCAACACAGGATAGTTGGTTACGGTCACCTATGCCTGAAGTAAGAGAACCTTAGTTTCAATAATTTTAATTTTAATTTTTGGTGTTTCATGCCACTTTCAGCAATATTTCAGCTATATCATGGCGACCCGTTTTAGTGGTGGAAAAAGCCGGAGTACCCGCAGAGAACCACCGACCCTGGACAAGCAACTGGTAAATTTTATCAGTTGCGGCTGCGAGTTGAGTGCACCCTTTTTTGTAATTTACAAAGCTGGGTGCAAACCCACGTCGTATTGGTGATAGGCTTGCAGTGTTTTCCCTAAGAACAGGCAGCAGGCCAAATTGCCTGGTTCAAGCACTTTTTTGGTCGGTTCAAATTATAAATTTTATATAGAAATGTACCTGGAAATCCAAATGTGGCCTGTTCCAAGTTGCCTTTGACCTCTTACAATGAAAATTAGGGAAAACACTGGGCTTGTATGAGCTGTTAGATCCAACAATCTAGCTCCCTTTAGTAGTTTGAAGGACATGTAAAATTTTATTAAAGAAATATTAGACCTTGTATAAAGTAACAGTTTGTGACTTGTTGGTTTTTTTTTCAAATTTTGAATAACTTAAGGATATAACATAATATGTTGACTGAAATAGATTACTATGTGTCAGAAATAGACTGTAAACAGTTTACACAAAAAAAACCTATAAACATGATAAATCAATCGTAAGTCAGTGTCGGAAATAACAGTGTACTCAATTCTCCCTTGTTGTTGCTAATTTTGTATTCAAAAATAGCTTTATTAATCTTAAAAAACATCAACCCCTAATTGGAAAATTCTCGTTGACACATGCAATTCTCAACCTCAGTATAGAATGATTGACCGGTCTTCTGAATATATGAATCATCAATAGAGAAAGGGGAATTTACCAGTAGTTAAAATTGTCAATAATCAATAGAATTGTACTTTGAAATATGACTATATTAGAATAAATGTTTAAGTTATATTATTTGATACTTATATAACATGGTAATGAAGAAACTGCTTGGGATTGATATTTAATGGGATAATTATGAATAATGTCTTGAATAATTTTCATTTTTATTATTGTCACTTTACTGGCACCTTTTCCCTTCCTTTATACATATTGCCTGATCAGTTTTGAATATTATCGTAAGTAAATTTGTACAGCAATTTTTTTTTTTTTTTGGCCAATATATTTGAACAGAATTGGCTGTATTTGTGTCTATTTTTTAGTACATGTATATTACATGTAAGTTCATTGATTGATTTTTGCTAAACGTCCAGAGAGCATTANAAAAAATTCATAATATAATTACATACTAGTGATGTTGAAGACTTCTTCTAAAAATTAAGGCATATGAACAGAAAGTACAAGTTTGCCAATTACTGTTACCATGGCAACCAAACAGCCTCATTTCACATCTTCAAAAAAATGCAAAAAATCAGAATTTTCATTATCTATTATCTCCTGTGAACAGGGTGCTTGGTGAATGAGGCTTGTTTGTATCCGTTCAATATACACTTGTCTACAACATATCAAAAATAATCGTTTGTAGCCTCTTTTAGATTTTTTGGAAAAAAGTGTTTTTTTGTCCCATACTTTTGGTTTTTTAGCAAATAGGTACAACATTTTTTACAAAATATTTCTACTTCTCTAAAATGTATTTACTGATATTATCATTTTCACATAAATTATAACCAAACAAATGACTAAATAAGCTTTTAACCTTAAATTATGTGAATCGTTGCCATGGAAACAAAAATAAAACATTTTAAATGCATTTCATATCATGCTAAAATCATAACATTTTCTTTTGGTCACAAAGATTTTCATATTACTTATTTATAACTAAATGCCAAGTCTTAAACTGATAACAATGAAAATTTAAATAATGTCCATGGTTGCCATGGAAAGAAAAACAATTATTGTTACCATGGCAACCAAACAGCCTCATTTTGCATCTTACAACAAAACCGTAAAAAAATAGGATTTTCATTATCTATTATCTCCTGTGAACAGTGTGCTATGTGAATGATGCTTGTTTGTATCTGTTCAATAGACACTTGTCTTAAACATATAAAAAATAATCGTTTGTAGCCTCTTTTAGAATTTTTGGAAAAAAGTATTTTTTGTCCCATGCTTTTGATTTTTCAACAAATACTATACAACTACATTTTTACAAAATATTTCTACTTCTCTAAAATGCATTTACTGATATTATCATTTTCACATAACTTATAACCAAACTAACAACTAAATAAACTTTTAACCTTAAATTATGTGAATGGTTGCCATGGAAACAAAAATAAAACATTTCAAAATCTTAAAATTTTCTTTTGGCCACACAAATATCCATATTACTGATTTTATAACTAACTGCCAAGTCTTAAACTGATAACAATGAAAATTTAAATACAAATGTAATGTTCATGGTTTCCATGGAAACAAAAACACAGAGTTTGATAAACGTGCAATTCGAACACAACATAAATTGTTTTCTAGCATTAATTTCTCAATCATTTTTAAAATCAAATCTGCTAATTTTCCAATCGTAAATTATTTCAGGTAGTATGCCATTATGGTACTAGAATATTTATTGTACTATGCATTTATTGTACAATTCTAGTACTATACATTTATTGTATACAGTGGGCCCGGGTGGCTCAATGAATTAGTTCGCTGGATATACAAGCCTATCACCTATGCACTCGACTCGCAGCCGCAAGTGATAAAAGTTTACCAGTTGCTTGCCCTCTCCAACTTCCTCCACCACTAAAACTGGTTGCCATGACATAGCTGAAATATTGTTAAAAGTGGTGTTAAAACACCAAAAATCAAATCAAATTATTTATTGTACAATTCTAGTACTATACATTTATTGTACAATTCTAGTACTATAGATTTATTGTATAATTCTAGTACTATACATTTATTGTACAATACTAGTACTATTATTTTAAGTTACTTTTTAGATACTTAAGATTTGTTGTAGTAATATTTTACTATAAACTTATATGTAATACAAATATGGGGTGCTTGTCCTGATTACATTATAACTTATATTAAAAATATAAACCTAAAAAAATGATTAAGTAAGTTGCCATTGTTTGAAGAGCAGCAGGCCAAATTTACGTGCTTATTTCAAGAACGCCAGGTATTTACAATCTTACGACTTTTTACAATGTGCCAGAGGGTTGTATCCTGTTTTTCAAATCATATTACATGTATGCAAATGACCGCTCTTTTTAACATTATAAATTCCTATAATGTAATCAGTCTATTTGTTCATAGAAACATGTACATGTACATGTTTGTTTTCCATCTTTGACATCTACATTGTAGCTTGTTCATTTAAAAACATTTCTATAACATCACATGAAATTTTCTTCACGACAGGATCATCTGATTTGTTAACAGATCAACATAAGGAAAATATACAGTGGCTACACCAAATATTATTGACCTTTCATGCAAAAAAAAAACTTTTACATGGTCGCTAGACTGTAAAAATGAGATCAAAGTAATGCCATAAGCTTGTTTGGTTGTCCTAGGTATAAAGACGGCTCCTATAAATAATGCCAGTAATACCTACATGTATGTCTTGCCAGTCTAGAACAAAATATTTAGATTATTCAGAGTTCACAGAATTCATAGCATCAACAACTTATGTCATCTGAATAGCTGATTCTAGATCTCCATCTTCTACTGTTTGTAAATTAAACCAAAAACCATACAATTGGTATTTAATTTGTTGCTTCTGTGCTAAGCACGCAGCATTAAGAAGAAAGAGCAAAGACCGGTTGGCTCGGAATCAGGATAATGTGTCCGAGTGGGAAAACATGTCTATCCACAGACTGTTGCTTCAATGAACTAATACTATAACTAGAGGCTCAGAGATGAGCCTGTATCGCTCACCCGACATAACTAAGTCCTCTTAAGAATGTCTGCATGCCGAATACATCTAAGTTACTATTCAAATCCCATAGGGTTCTATGTTAAAATTATGTCTGCTCATGGCAGCCATCTTGGATGGAGGTTGTGGTCACCAGACACAATTTTAAAAGTATACATCCATGCCATGTTTGCTTTAAATTGACTGACTGGATTCATAGGAGAAGACTTTTAAACAATTTTCCCATAGGGTCCTATGTTAAAACTATGTCCGCTGACGGCGGCCATCTTGGATGGAAGTTGGGTTCACAGGACATAATTTTGAAAGTTGACCACCTAAGGACCATTCATGCCATGTTTGCTTTAGATTGACTTGCTGGTTTCAGAGGAGAAGACTTTTAAACATTTTTTTCATAGGGTCCTATGTTAAAACTAAGTCGAGTCATGGCGGCCATCTTGAATTTCCGATCAGCAAACGATTCACAAGTTTAGTACAGGATCACCCAATGATCATTCCTGTAAAGTCACAATTCAATTGGCTTAGTGGTTTCTAACAAGAAGATTTAAAAAATTTTGACCAATCAGAACACATTATTGGCCCTGGCAGCCATGTTGAATTTCCGATCTACACCAAAAACACAAATCTGGTAGAGGACCATCCAATGAACATCTATGTTAAGTTTGGTTGAAAAGCTAACGGACGGACGGACGACGGACGCTTACCCATGACAAAAGCTCACATGGCCTTTGGCCAGGTGAGCTAAAAATGCAACTAAACGGACATCATCTCATTGAAAATTAACTTGTTCTCGCCATGGTATAACTGAAAATTGCTGAGTTTGAGTTACAATTCTTGTAAATAACAATCACTCACTCTACTGTTTGTTTCTTTGGGTTTCAAGACGGTAGAGAAAGTCTTGAAAAAAATGCAATCTGAATTAGTGAATATGAAGCTTAAGGAGATAGTGCCACTTTAGACAAAAATTATATAGAAAATAGGATTTTTTTTTAATGATAATATACTATAGATGAATTACAGTTATCATTTAGCAAAAAATTCATGGCCTCCACCAGTCCACCTCCCTTGTAGCAATTCTTCACCTTCTTTAATACTGACAAATGACCAAAAACTCTAGTCTCCTATTGTTCTTTTTACAAAATAAATAAAATTTGTAGTACATCTGGGTTGTGTGTAGGAAAATGTGCCTTGTATTGCATTTACAAGTTGGTCAGATGTCACAATTTCATTTCCTATGGTATCCTTATTTACATTTTCTGTTTTTTTTCTTGACATTATCCCTTCTTTTGATGGCAAAATGAATGATTCATGAACGACAAGTCCTAGTGATGATGGAGTTGGACATATTTTCTTGACATCATCTTCTGTGTATAAAATACCATCTCCAATTTCACAAGATTTCCAAGCAATGATGTGTTTATCACTACAAGACATTAAAAGATGTTTTGAGTTTTAATAAACATTAACTTTTGCATTTTAAAAATGTTATAGGTTTTTCTGAGCATCCATCCTTTTTCTATGTAAAGTTTTGTACAGACTCATGAAGAATGACTATCTAGCTGTTAATGTAACTGTTGTATCACAGTATGTCCTTATTTTCTTTGTAGTGACATCCAAATATTCTGATATACAATGTAGCTGAAATATTGCTGAAAGTGGCACTAAACACCAAAATTATATTTTGTTTTTAAATTGTGGAATTTGTATTTAAACAAAACATTATACAGTAGTCAATCCAATCCTGTAAATTTGCTATATTTTTCAGAAATTATTTTTATTATGTAAATCCAAGGATCCTACTATATAAATCCTTGGTAAATCTAACCAAATTTTACTTTAAGGAAAACTTTATCTTGTGATTATATAAAAAATGTATAAGAATAAAAAGATTGTAAACATACTATTTCAACAGGTAGTAAAACACCATAATCCTCCAAGATTATCTGGCTATGGAACGGAGTTCTCTAAATGTCTTTAATTTCCTGTATGACACTATGTTGATGATGAGTGTTACTTTTACTCTGTCGAAAGTCTACCACGAGTTTGCAATCATAATGATGTACAAAATATATTTATGTGCATACTGTTACAAGAGGCAGATTCGTTGTAAAAAGCCTACTCTACCAATGTAGAAAGTTTCATCCAATCGATGCCGTCAATGCCATGTACTGATGTAGGGCCCTGTATACTTGGATCATATCATTCCTATCACGACGATATTCCAAAGTTGGTAATTCCAGTAAAAAGTACGGAGTCTGTCCTCAAATGACAATATTTTTGACACAAGTCACAACAGTCAACACAACTAATCTCGTTGAGATTAGACTACCGAAGAAAGCTTCTACTCTATACTTCCAGGATTATATTTTGCATGAGTAACAACAAAATTTCTCAATCTTCTTCTTCTTCTTTATCTTGAACCCCCTCTGTAGGAGAACCATACCATACGTCAGTATGTAGAACAGGTGCTCCGTTTATGTACAGTGCTCGTATTCCCTCCACCATTCGAATTTGATTGTGCACATATATACAGTGAAGTCCTACCCACACACACTTAGCATAAAAATCCTTTTATATACAGTTAAGATTTTACAATTTGTCAAATTCTAGAGTACAACAGTCCATTTAGGTGATACTTGAGCAAAACCGGAAGTGATAACAATATACGGACAGAATGAAAAAAACCCAGAAAAAATATTAAATCAATTAATTTCATCATCAAAATGTATTGCTTTTATAACCAATTAAAAATAAAAATAGGTGATTAAAGATTTTTACTCCAAAGGTTTAGCTTACAACCTGAAATAAGTCAAATGTTATTCATTTTGAAGTTCAACAAGAGTTATCTTTCTTGGAATTGTGATTATAGCGGTTAATTTAAAACTAAAATAACAAAAAAATGATACTAGGCTACAAATGAAAAAAATTGATATTTTGTAGAGGAGATCCTATATTTTTCATTGTGCTATATAGTTTATTACAAATCGCCTGTTCACAGGAGATAATGTGTTCTGATATCCAACCTTTTTACATACTTTGATAGTTAAAAAAATGTGACCATTCTGTTTTTAATTTGGGTATAATAGCAAAAATAGCACAAATAAACACTTGTCCTTGAATATACATTTATTTTTACTCAAAATGTGTCATATAGCAAAATATTGAGAGAATTGGTGACATAAGGTAAATCACTTTTTCTTGATTTTGCATGATCCTTACGTGGAGCCATACTTAATACTTATATAACATGGTAATGAAGAAACTGCTTGGGATTGATATTTAATGGGATAATTATGAATAATGTCTTGAATAATTTTCATTTTTATTATTGCCACTTTACTGGCACCTTTTCCCTTCCTTTATACATATTGCCTGATCAGTTTTGAATATTATCTAAGTAAATTTGTACAGCAAATTTTTTTTTTTTTGCCAATATATTTGAACAGAATTGGCTGTATTTGTGTCTATTTTTTAGTACATGTATATTACATGTAAGTTCATTGATTGATTTTTGCTAAACGTCTACGATTGATACAGAAATAATAGAGGAATGGGAGATGGGACAACCAATGCAACAACTTTTGACTGCCACAGGGAAAATTTTGAGAGTTGGGTAGGGACGAAAAATTAAGTCTATTGTAGAATCTACAAAGCACCTACTCTTTTTCGAAATCTACAAAAGAGGATTTTCACGTGCAGGGAACAATTGGCCTTCTCTAAACTTGTTACCCACGGTCAGGCTTTCTGTATTATAACCTGACTATCACCTATCAAGGGAGCATACTCTATCCATCACGTAGGGAATCACTGACCAACTCTGTGGGTTAATGTTTAGCTCTGGGAACGGTCATCAATGTCCAGCATGTAAATACATGACAATTTGAGGTCAATAGATGGATGATCTTAATCTTGCCTTTCATTATTTCATATGTTAAAGAGTAACAATTCAATCATTTTTCACATGGTTTATGGAAAATGACTGTTTAATGTCACTTTCAGTAATACTTCAGTTATATCTTCAATATTTTTATTGGTTGGAGGAAATAGCAGTACCCAGAGTAAACCACCAGCTTTCTGTAAGATTCTGAAAGACTTGATCATTTATGTTTGTATTAAATATACCTTGTCTCGGGTTGGAGTTAAACTTAAAAACATTAATTGTTATAGACACTGTTTGCAAATTTGGTAGATGTAAATTTAACTGCTATATATGATCAGACCAATTATGGAAGCCCCTTCTTAGATACTGGCATGTCAAAGCTAGGTTAATGAAAATCCAACTGCTATTGTGATGCAAAGGCCACTTCTTACATATGTCAAAGCTATTGCTACTTTTAGGCAAAATTAGGCAGATATTTAATGGGTGCCTTCAATTTTTCCAACTGTAACAATGTGACATACAGCACTAATACATTTATTTTTATTTCAGTACTGTGTTTTGGTTGGTTTGATCTTCTTTGCACAGTTACTATGTGGGGTTTTAGCTTTTATATACAAAGACTGGGTAAGTTGTAATATTAAACTTAAAGCTTCTCAAGATGAAGCTTACATTAAAAACGTAGATACGAAATTTAATGCAGACAACACCATTTCTGGAATAGCCTTTATCATATTATGTGATTTAGATAGAGAAAAAGAACACAATTAAAATTTAGTGATGGGTGATAGACCAAGAGGACATACCATTCTTACTTTCAAAATTGCAATGGTTCACACGTTGGCTGGAGTTTTTGTGTGTGAATTTTTTACCTGCTTCAGACACCATTTTATTTTTTGTCACTTTTATAAAATTGACCCAAGAAGGGGCATTTTGTATAGTCGAAAAAAATTAGAGTAATTATGGTACTTAGGAATTAACTGAATTTGAAAAGTTTTTTAATCAAACTTATTTTTTATAGGAAATATTTTACCAAATTTTATAATATTCACTTCTATGTAAATAAAGTGAACTTATATAATGGATAATCAAGATTCATCAAGATAATATTATAATTAATTTTATTAGAATGATTGATTGGTACAGATTGTATCATTTTAATCATGTAATCTATATATATATAAGACTTCGGATTGGTTGCCATTTCTTAAAATTTGTTTACACAAACTAGATACTTTAACAATGGTAAGTAGGAAACGATTTACAATTTGTAATTTAATCTTGATTTCAAGGTGCTAATTCCAACAGATCATATTCAATTTGTATGTTTCAAAGCGCTGTGCTAAGTGTCTTAGTGAATAGAAAATTGTGAGGAATATTAGATGAACTTTCATATTTGTGTTTTCTTCAGAATACTGATTTAAAATCAATACGATCACCGTGGGTGGTCAGTCGTGGAAAATATAAATAATAGAATGTTTTTATCTAAAGTAAATAAGATGATCTGGATTGATTCAACTGATATCTGATTAGGATAATTGTATGTAAGGTTAAAACACAGTTGCAACTTTTTATGTTTTCGTAACAATTGGAAATCTAAGAAGACATTAGGGAATAACCATTTAACTTGAAGGGGGGGGGGTTTATGGTTTTTTCCTAAAAAAATATTCTGATCCCCAATGTTGCTGAAAAAAATATTCTGATTTTGGTGGAGGAAAAAAAAAATAATCTGATTCAGAGTTTTTGTCATATAACCTAATGTTAAATTCTGGAAAAAATTTCACGCTTTGCGCGACAAAAAAAAAATTCTAGCTCTCGTGTTGTCCGAAAAAAAAATTCTGAACGAAAAAAAAACCATAACCCCCTGCAAGTTAAATGGTCGGTCCCTTAGCAGTAAATGGGTAACTGAACAACTAAAATATCAAACTAAAATTGAACTTATCGTAAACAAAAAGATTGATTAGATTTAAACTTGACAGAAATGATTGAAATATTATAATTTCCTCTTAAACCATATTTACCGTAAGATGTTTTAATTAATTGAAATTTAAAAGTTAAACCATAATTGTTGATGATATAACCAACCATAATATCAAATTTTGTGTTAAAAGTAAATACTGATTTATTTGTTCATATTGTACATTTCTTCCTTCATATATGATAAATCAGTTGTAAATATACTGATTAAATAATTCAATTTCAATTCTTGTAAATGTTTAATTGACAAATCACAAACATCACATAAGACATTTATTGGCAATGCCATTGGTTTTCTCATGTTCAAATGCTCAAATTTGAATTGACAAATCACAAACATCACACAAGATATTTATTGGCAATGCCATTGGTTTTCTCGTGTTCAAATGCTCAAATTTGAATTGACAAATCACAAACATCACACAAGACATTTACTGACAATGCCATTAGTTTTCTCATGTTCAAATGTTCAAATTTTAATTGACTGTCACAAACATCACACAAACATTTATTGGCAGTGCCATTGGTTTTCTCATGTTCAAATGCTCAAATTTTTATTGACACATCACAAACATCACACAAGACATTTATTGGCAATGCCATTGGTTTTCTCATCTTCAAATGCTCAAATTTTTATTGACAAGTCACAAACATCACACAAGACATTTATTGGCAATGCCATTGGTTTTCTCATGTTCAAATGCTCAAATTTTAATTGACAAATCACAAACATCACACAAGACATTTATTGGCAATGCCATTGTTTTTCTCATGTTCAAATGCTCAAATTTTAATTGACAAATCACAAACATCACACAAGACATTTATTGGCAATGTCATTGATTTTC
>MJUT01038264.1:583768-595673 GCA_002080005.1 Gigantidas platifrons | reverse complement strand
AATTTTCTCAACGGATTTACACCGATCTCAAAAATTACCCAGACGACGGCAGAAATCCGCAGATCCGTGGAAAACTTTCATCCCTGGTAATTACGGTTAATTATTTTTTTTCCACAAAATTTATGAAGGAAATAAGTATTAAATATATTAGTACATGTATACCTATTATACAAGGTTTTGGATTGGATTAACGTCTGGCCACTTACTTAATATGATGGTAAATTTTGAAAATAGAACAATAAGTTATATTAACTGTTATTACTTTTTGGATAGAAAATAAAGCATTTAGTTGTTGTCATGTAAAAACATTTAGTAGACTAATTTTGGCTACCCTGCTAGGGCCTTTGGTTTACCTGCTCCCAAAGACTTTATAATTTTTGGTTTTCCTATCTTTTGACTATGAGCGTACCTGATGAAGGTTATTCCAGAAACATGTTGCACACACTAAATTAGATGTCTACGTTTTTAGTTCACCTGGACCGAAGGTCCAGGTGAACTATTGTCATCACTTGTCGTCCGTAAACTTTTCACATTTCAAGCTTCTTCTCCAAAACCACTTGGCCAATTGGAACCAAACTTAGCAGGAATGTTCATTGGATGGTCCTCTAAAAAGTTTCTGTTTTTCGTTCCAGTCTGATATTCAACATGGCTGCCAGGGCCAATACTATGCTCTGATTGGCTGAAATTTCAAAGATCTTCTCTGAAACTAATGACCTGACTGAACCCAAACTGTAAATGAATGATCATTGGAATGTCCTTTACCAAGTTTCTGTTTTTTATGCCGATCGGAAATCCAAGATGACCGCCACCGCAGGACATAGATTAACATTGGACCCTATGGGAAAATGTTCAAATGCCTTCTTCTCAGAAACTACAAATATGATTAAAGCCAAACTGTACATGAATGTTCATTGGATGGTCTTCTACAATCTTCAGGTTGTTTGTTCCGATATGAAATTCAAAATGGCGACTACGGCAGGACTTAATTTAACATTGGACCCTATGGGAAAAATGTTTCAAAACGCTTCTTCTCTGAAACCACTTGGATAATTGAAACCAAACTGCCCAGGAATGATCATTACAAGGTCCTCTACAAAGTTTATGTTTTTTATGCCGATCAGAGAACCAAGATGGCTGTTACCGCAGGACATAGATTAACATTGGACCCTATGGGAAAATGTTCAAATGCCTTCTTCTCAGAAACTACAAATATGATTAAAGCCAAACTGTACGTGAACGTCCATTGGATGGTCCTCTACAAACTTTACGTTTTTTGTTCCGATATGAAATTCAAAATGGCGGCTACGGCAGGACTTAGTTTAACTTTGGACCCTATGGAAAAAAAATTTTCAAAACGCTTTTTCTCTTAAACCACATGGACAATTGAAACCAAACTGCCCAGGAAGGATCATTTGAAGGTCCTCTAAAAAGTTTGTATTTTTTATGCCGATCCAAAATTCAAGATGGCTGCCACCACAGGTCATAGTATTAACACAGGACCATATGCGGAAAATACAGAAATATGTTCTTCTCTGAAGCTATTGCACTGATTGAACCGGTACCTAAACTGTGCATCAATCATTGGAAGGTCTTTTACAAACTTTGTGTTTTTTATGTTGATCGAAATTCCAAGATGACTACCACTGCAGGACATAGTTTTTACATAGGACCAATTGGATCTGTTTATATCCAGGTGAACAATACAGGCTCTTGAGAGCCTCTGGTTATTGTTTATGCTGTATTTTAATGATTTATGTAGTTTTGTACTTCTATATGTACCCGGTAAAGTTTACTCAAATTTGTGTAGAAATGGAATAAAAAAAAATTGGTACTATATAGTTTTTGTAATTCACTCTTTATAAATGTTGCATTTCATAGTAATTTTTGTCAGTACCTGTATTTTTTAAGATACTCAAAACATTGAATGAAAAAAATGCTCATTTATTACATTCCTGTAAAATTGTTTTTTTTTTTTTTCAAATGTAAAGTATTCATCTAAAGGAATGTGATACAAAACTGCTGAGAACAGTGAACACTTCTTCTGTAGTTGTAGTAAGCAATATTGATTTTTACTGAAAAGTGACAATATTTCGAACAGATGTAGAATTCCTTTTGAAGATTTTCTAAAAGTAAGGAATGGTATGTTATTTTTATCTACCCAAAAATTGGTTAATTTGGAAATATGATATAATATTAAAGATGTTGATTATAGCATTTGGTAAACAGCAATCTCACACCCCCACCCCCATGTATGTTTTTTTTTTCATTTTGAAAATAATTTTATGGGATAAATATTATATCAAGAGGTTTTTGTCTGTCTGTAGTTTTTCAAAAGCCTCCCAATATTATTTTGTTGATGGCCTTCTGTCTGATGTTTTGATAATTCTTCTAGTCAATATTCAGAATATGATCGATCACTTTGTCTGCAGTTCATTTCTCTGTAAACTAATATCATAGTTTGTTATGTAATTACAACAATTTATAATGCAATGTACACTAGGGTAATTTTTTTTTTAATGTTGAAATAATTTTAATATGAAATTGTTTCATGTTTGAAAATTTACATGTATTTTATTGATTTTGTTAGTTATAGTATGATTTGTTGTACTTGGCATAGAAATAGATTGTACACTAGGGTAACATTTTAAAAAGATATGGATATAATTTTAACATGAGATTATTTTTAAAATTTACATGTATATTAATATTAATTTTATTCGCTGTATTATGATTTTTGTCCCATAGAAATGGGGGGGGGGGGGGCATTAGTTATATTATGCTTTTGTTGCCATAGAAATAGTTGTTACAAATTATTTATGACAGATCTTAAGTTGTCATGTATGTGGTACTTATCCCAAACCAGAACATAGCTTTTCATTACTTTTTTGTTGATTTTTGTTGTTATTGGTAAGTCATGTGGAGTTTCCTGCAGTGGATGATGAGATTGTTTACCACCACTTTTTGACCCTTTCTACAATTGTACCAAACAGCCCTATTTTACAGTTTATTAGATTAAGACATAAACTTACACATGTACCAGTAAGTAAAAGTGTTGAATATTAGAATTTGATGTATGACTTGTTAAGAAAATTTATGTACATGTTCATGGAATTCACATAAAAATATGTCTTTTGATTTGTTTTTGTTGTTGTTTGTTTGTTCTTTTTTATTAGTTTATCAAGAAATGCATGTTTTTGCATTGAACTTTGTCACTGACCCTCCGTAAGGTATTAACTATTGTTCATACCAAGTAGTCAAAGGGAGGAGCCATAGATCAGTTTATACTTTTATCTTATTTTATAGAAGTTTTTATTTATACATCTCTGTTATGTAACATATATTATAAGAATGATTTTATTTGGCAACACTTGCCCCCATATTTACATAAACAATAGAATTAGTTAAAATGCTGACAAAGCTGACTTTCTGATGTAATATAAATTAAGAATATTTATATATATATTTGTAAACTGTCAGATTATGAACAGCAATAAAAGTGCTGTTCCTCACTTTTAATAAGTTTTTAGTGTTTAATGCCACTTTCAACAATATTTAAGTTATATCACGATGGTCAGTTTTATGTGGAAATCACCTGCATGACCACATCATTTCACTAAGCAGGAAGGTTTGGGCTCATCAAACTAGTTTAACTCTATCATTTTTGTTGTGCCTGTGTCTAGTCAGGAAAGTCATAGCGAGTGGTTATGTATATTCATGTTAGAGGTATCAATTTTGACTGTACAATTTTACGATTGGAATTTGGAACTGTTCGAACAGTGTAGTATTTTTTTGTTTTTGTTTATGAATATGCTGTACTTTCTGTTTGCTTTTCTTCACAATTATGGCAGATTTTAAGAGTAGGTGATAATGTTTGTTTAACATTGTACTTTTCAAATGGTAGGTTTAATTTGCTGTTCAAAAATTGTGTTCACTTGTTAAAAGACTGTCACAGTCTTAATTGTTTTACACAAGCCATATTTGTATACAGAGTAACTCTGAGTACTTTTATTCTCTCTTTAGTAGCAATGTATCTACATTGTATTTTATCCAAGGTTATTGCTCTTCTATTTAGATTTTTTTTTTATCTCACATGGAATAAACATATTTTTATCCAAAATCACAAATTTGTTTGAACCCAAGCAGGGCATCATGAATAACCAGATGAACGATACAGGCTCAGGAGACCCTCTAGTTTATTTTTAACAAGATCAGTATTTTATGATTGAATTGTATCACCATAGTCAGTTTTTAATATTCATATATTTACAGCCCACCTATTGCAGCAGGGGATATTGTGGTCATGATCGTATGGTAGTTGGTTTTACAACTACCCATGCAGTCAGTGCCTATCACCACTAAAGTTGTGAGATTGAACCTCGCTCATGGCGAGGTATACTGAATACAACATTATGTGATAAAGATTTTCAGTGACTTGTGACAGGTCTGTGGTTTTCTCCAGTTGCTCCGGTTTCCTCCATCAATAAAACTGACTGCCACGATATGACTGAAATATCATTGAAGGTGGTGTTCAACACCATATCCCCTAACCCACCTATTACAACAACAATAAGTTTCCATTGTCATGTTTTGTATTTACATTCAGTGTTTGTATTTTTCAGTCATTTTTTGTATGACAAATTAATATAAATAATAAATTGATATATTCTGTTTTGTTTTTCCTTGTTATGGATTGACACATTTCAAAATAAGTGAGATAGATAATATTGGTTGACAATATAACCAACAAACTGTCTGTTTTAGTCTAGCCTGATAATGGATCAAAATTGTTTGACAGTATGGTCTGGTAAGTATTATCTCGTCTGGTCTGGTCATGGAACACAGTCCTTCCACCGTCTTGTTTGATCTGGTCTGTGGTATAGTGTATGGTATGTATATGTCGCATCATGGGAGATCTGATAAAACCTCATTACGAGTTACATGTGAATGACCCTATGTACCTTATCCCATGAAAATGGTGAATTAAAGTATCACAAAACTGCTTTGCATGCTATGAGCAATCCTACAGACCAGAAAAGTTATACAACCATATTTAAATTGTATCATAACATCCAATTTCTGAGTTTGTGGAGGAGAGTGCCGAAATAGGTGTTAAAGAGTACTATTGGTTTACTATCCCTGGTGTCAATGTTGTGTTCCATCATAATGAAGTGGCCAATATTAAAGTCTGTTTGGGCAAGGATTTGTATACTATACAAATCCTTGGTTTAGGAAATTATTTCCCCAATCAATTATAGTGGAACACCTATTAGATAACCCATGTATAAATTGGTACTGAGAAAGCAGTTTGACAAAATGGAAAAGGAACTGGTCCATTGCTAGAATATAATTGTCTTTGTCTACAGGTGAATATATACTATTGTTGGACACTTTAACCTTTTGATGTATGACTGGAAAAGAAGTCAATCAGTCATTGATTAAAATTCCACTAAAAATCAATTCATCTATTGGCCTTCCTTAATAGTTGTGTCAACTCTGTATGTTCCTCTAGGCTCTACTGTGTGTGTCAAGTGATCTGGCACCCTGCTTCTCTCCTCAAATGAGACTGCAAGAGCCCTGTTTGTTTTTGTTAGCCCCCTCACTTGAAAGATGATACTGACTTCATATTAACCGCATATGCGGTAGATTTATAGCTGTAAGTGCATACAGTGTGGGGCACACACAAACCATGATAAGTTCTTGTCATGATCATGTGACTACTCGTAGACCCACAGAGTTCATACCCTAACTCCATTTAAATTACTGAGTGTGGTGTATGATCAGATTCACGTTGGCAACTGGAACAAGCCCCGTGGATGATTCACGTTGGCAACTGGAACAAACCCCGTGGATTCTTAAGTAATCTGCATCACATAGTAATTACCTCTCGATGTTTAATGCCCATCTGCAATGTTAAAACCAATTCCTTGCACTTTCAGCATACATTGTAGGATAATAATACCATGAATACCTGTATATTATCTAATCTTTAACTATCCTTTACAAACTCAGAAATTGGACGTTACATATGTCATTACATTGCATTGAATAATACAAAATCCAAAAAAGGCGATGTATTGACATAATTTTGCATTAAAATACAAGAAAAAAAAAGAATTTTATATATTTTTAATGTAATTAGTTCTTGCTCACTGAAACGACAATACACTGATACAATATACGCTCCATTCTGGTAACATCATCCTGATCCAGTGCCAACCATTCTTTGTTCTTACTCTTTCAATCCCCGGGCTTAGGGAAGAAGCTACAAATGCTAATTCTATAGTATTTGATTTGACCCAAATTGTCACCCAATCGTGGATATCGAACCCAGCACCATTACAACAACGTGGCGGAACTATATATTATCTATGAAACATCAAATCTTGAATCCTTAAAGACGATAATTATTTATATGGTTCTTTCAAATTAATTTTAAAAAAAACGAATAAAAGTCGATCTTTATGACATATCTGTCTTTGTTTTTTCTTCTGAATGTTTGGGGGGGGGATGCTCTACCATCTTTACTAGCCAAGGGTTACGATCCGGAGAAGAGGAGCGGATCGTAACCCTTGGCTAGCGAGCGAAGATGGGACTCTACGTACTAGACGAATAAATAGTTATTCTATATTTAGAACTTCAATGGTCTAATTTTCAAAGGCTCTTCAAAACAATCATCAATTAAAAACACTGAAACATAATGTTTGTATACAAATATGACATTTTTTCACATACCATAAAATATATAATGTCTCAATATAGAAATGTTAATAAAAACAATGGCCATCGTACCACTTGACAAGCATTTCATATCTATAAATGGATATAAAATGCATCTGGTGTGCTATACAATGCTTGTCAAGTGGTACGATGGCCACTGTTTTTATAAACATCTCTATTATATTGTGACAATATTTTACGGTATGTGGAAAAACAATCCATATTTTGATTGCAGAGTACATGAGTACTGAAGTGACCTCTTGTGAATATCAGTATTATGTCGAGGTAAAACTATATCATCATTACAAAAGGTTTAGTTGGTTTGGTTTATGGTGTTTAACGCCACTTTCAATAATAATTCAGTTATATCGTCGTGATCAGTTTTATTGGTGGAGGAAACCAGAGTACCCGGAGAAAACCACTGACCTTTCACAAGTCACTGACAAAATTGATCACATAATGTTGTATCGAGTACACCTCGCCTGAGCGGGATTCGAACTCACAACTTTAGTGGTGATATGCATTGATTGCACATGTAGTTGTAAATCCAATTACCATACGATCACGACCACGGCGGCCCCTCATTGCAAAACTGAGGATCGCAATGTAAAATTTTGAATTTCATTATTAGACCGTATTGTCAAATCATTTGGAACCAGATCATTGACCACTTTATACATTAAAATTGATTTTCGATATGCAACTCTTAGTGTAGATGATAGCCAAGTAGACATAAAGATTGAAAACATGGAATAATCACATTCAAGTATTGATGAATGAAACTTGAGTAATCAGTCGTGAGCTACCGACGATTGTATTATCCTAGCAGCCACTGTGATTTTCTGAAATTTAACAATTCTCTGAATCTTTATCTGGGACACCTTTCCCCATGCAGTAGACTACATAGTAAATTGTAAGAATTATAAAATAATTGCCTTATATGTACTAGCAAATATTCTTTTGATTTACACATGAAAATAAAACATTTCTTGAGATAATTTTACATACTTGATTAACATCCACATTAATTCTAAGTAATTAATAAGAATGGACATAATTAAGAAAATATCTTCATTTTAAAAGTACAATCTTGGTAAATGATTTTTTGTTTCAAGAGCAAATTTTCTTAAACATTTATTTTCCATAATGAAGTACTGTTATCATCACGACAAACTGAAAACATAATCATCATTCTGTAATATAGTCTTGACTTTATCAGTATTTATAACTTGACAATGCAGGTTGGTTTAGGTTTATAATGGTGTTTAACACCACTTTCAACAATATTTCAGTTATATCGTGACAGTCAGTTTTATAGGTGGAGGAAACCGGGGTACACGAAGAAAGGCCACCGACATTTCGCAAGTCGCTGACAAACTTTATCACATGTTGTATCGAGTACACCTCGCCATGAACGGGGTTCGAACTCACAACTTTAGTGGTGATATGTACTGGTTGCACATTATAGATTTTGAAATATTCTCTGAATTTAAATAAATTTGTTGAAATTATATAATGAGCGTGTTGTATTTGGAATAAACATACTTGCCTTTATTTTCTTTATTTTTTATAGGTACGTTTGATTAAAATAGAGGATTTAAAAAAAATATTTTCGAATGTTCAAAGAAAACCTTTTAATTACAATTTTTTAAATGTAGGTAGTGGTGGATCTATATATACTGGTAAAAAAAAAAAGAAACGTTAGGCCATGCAAAGTTAATTACTTGGTTCTCAGGCCCTTTTTTGTCAAAATTGATGAGGGAGGGCGGCATTTTTTTTTATCCTTTTACTGCTGTAAAAAGTGATGCGGGAGGCATTTTTTCTTCTTTTTTTTGTGAAAAATATGGCAATGTATAAATCTTTTGTCTAAATGTCAAACGGAAACATGTTTTTTATTTATACATTGTCATAACGATGCTTTAAATCTCATTTAAGCATGATGCGTTTTAAAGCGTTTCACCAACCACGCGATATAAGAGAAAAACGGATGCGGTTGTTTTTTCCGTACGGACAGCGCTACCGCATTTAAATTTTTTTTTTACTATTGTTGCAAAAAAATCGGCAATGCGGCGACGAATTTCCACATGCGGGCGGGCCTGAGAACCAAGAAATTAACTTTGCATGGCCTTACATCTAATTTTTTATAAATATATTTTATTCAACAAACACGAAATAAAATCAAGCATTAAAAATTAAAACTTCATGATGCTTCAAAGGTAAGAAAAGTGTCACTTTTCATTTTTCAACAGAATTTGTCATTTTCCACAAAAGAGAAAATGATAACACCAAAAACGAGTTTGACAGCGTTAATAACCTGTTTGTCCTTCCCACGGGGGCTTGAATCGCTTTCATAGAGGTCACGCGGCCTATATACCCTATATACTAACAAGGGATGTAACGACGAACGTAGCCAAGCCACTACCAGTTCTGTTTCAGGCTTGAAAAAAAATATTAAAAAATCACACATTCAAACAATCTTTGTTGTCATTCGCTAGCATATTGATTTATCTTTCCGACGAGACATAATTTTTCACAACTGCTTCACTCTAGAAGTCAGAGCACCCCTGCAAACTTGAAACTTTGCTCCAAAATAGGTTCCCAACGTTTTGCTATGACGACAGTCAACGGTAAAATTCCAAGAGTAAAGAGCACAATTGCGGACAATATCCGCATAAATCCTGACTGTCGTAAATACCTATGAACGCCTTCGACTCAACTATCACCTGAACAGTTCACATAGTGCAGACGAAAAGCAGTAACTCACGTTTTTCAGTCCGGTATAACTCTTTTCAAATGTTGGAAGCCATTATTAAAAATACACAGCTTCAAATGAAAATTATCTGTCAACTGATTGGTTAATATTTATCACGACACGCCCACATTCTGATAACGCTTGAAATATATGCTTTAAAAAAAAAATCAGTGAGAATTACGTTTAGAAGTAATTTTATATGATTATAATATACCTAAAAAAATCATTTACAATATTTTTTATATGTTACGAATAAGTAAAAACACATACCGTCTCGTGAGAAATATTAACCAATCAGATGACAGATTTCATTTGCTGCTGTGTGTCCCTTTAACAATGGCTTCCAACATTTGAAAAGAGTTATACCGGACTGAAAAACGTGAGTTACTGCTTTTCGTCTGCACTATGTGAACTGTTCTGGTGATAGTTGAGTCGAAGGCTTTCATAGGTATTTACGACAGTCAGGATTTATGCGGATATTGTCCGCAATTGTGCTCTTTACTCTTGGAGTTTTACCGTTGACTGTCGTCATAGCAAAACGTTGGTGACCTATTTTGGAGCAAAGTTTCAAGTTTGCAGGGGTGCTCTGACTTCTAGAGTGAAGCAGTTGTGAAAAATTATGTCTCGTCGGAAAGATAAATCAATATGCTAGCGAATGACAACAAAGATTGTTTGAATGTGTGATTTTTTAATATTTTTTTCAAGCCTGAAACAGAACTGGTAGTGGCTTGGCTACGTTGGTCGTTACATCCCTTGTTAGTATATAGGGTATATAGGCCGCGTGACCTCTATGAACGCGATTCAAGCCCCTGTGGATAATGCAGGCCATGGAAGGATGGGGATATGATTGTCATTCAGAAAGTCCATCGATACACGGGCTACATGACCGCGAACATTATCATGTTGAAAGACGTAACTAAAACGATGCATATGTAGAAGAGGCAGTACAATAGGAGCACGAATTTCATCTCTGTAACGTGCTGCGTGCAGATTATCGTCAATAACTTTTAAGTCAGTTCGTTCGACATGGCTTATTCCACCCCATATCATGACGCTACCTCCGCCAAAACGGTCTGTTTCCAGTACACAAGCGTCAGAGAAGCGTTCTCCGCGACAACGGTAAACACGCGCCCACCTATCACTAAATTTAAACACAATCTGGATTCATCTGAGAAGAGAATGTTTTGCCATGTATTGCGATTCCATCTGAGTCGAGTACGGCCTCATTGTAGTTGGGCAGCTCTGTGACGTTGTTTTAGCGTTGGACCTTTGAAAGGACGTCGTGCACGAAAGCCACACTGATGCAATCTGTTCCGCACTGTCTGGTAAGAAATTCGGACATTGGTTCTACCAGGAGTTAGCCTAGCTGTGTGCACGGCTGTAGTGAAGCGATTGCGTAGATGAATAAATCGGATGTGCCTATCCTGACGTAGGGTCGTCCCACGCGGTCTTCTACTACGTGGACGGTCTGACGTAGTGCCCGTATCCCTCAGAAGAATCATCAGTCGGTAAATTGTCATTCTTCACACATTGAAATGGTTTGCGATTTGGGTTTGTGCCATTCCAGCCATTAACATTCCAACAGCCTGTTCCCTTTTATTTTGATTTAGCCGTTGCATTAACTTACATTCACAGTATGAATTCTTTTAATGCGACTTTTTGTTTACAATTAAGGATGACACATTTAATGACATTCGTTTCGATTCGAACACACCGGTAAAGTCGTAAAATTGAACAAATGATGAAAATCGTTGAATAGGTTAATTGACGTAACCTCAAATCTTAAAGTGCCCATTTTGCACATTTTAGAAAGATATTTCATTATTTTTCATAGCGTGAAAAGGAAACAAAATGAAGAATCTGGATTTGGAAAAAAATTAAAAAAATTATGGTGTAACGTTTCTTTTTTTTTTACTATTATATATTCTATGGGGGATTGGAGGTTCTCAGGTACAGGAAATTTGCCAGCCGAGTTTTAACAAATAAAACATGTGTCCAATTACACACCTTACTCCCAACATCTGATGCTGCTACATTTCGTAGTCAAAGAACATACTTACAAATGCAGTCCTGGATGAATAAGGAGAAATTAAATACTTCTGAATGGAGATGGAAACTTCACAATGAAAGGCTTGTTCCAATCAAGTGTAGTAAACGTGCAGCTCCGTCAAAGCTGCTTAACGTTATTAGATGTAACTCTAAAACTAACTGTGACACGAGAAGGTGTACATGTCGAAAAAAAGGACTAGAATGTTCGTCGTCTGCATGTGGAGAATGTAAACATGGACATTGATGAATGAATCTTTTATCGTCTAGAATATTGTCACATGAATTTGTTATTCAGATCTTATTATGTATATATATATATATATATATATATATATATTGCATGTATTGGGTTAAATAGGCTTTTATGTTCAGTTTGAGTCTATAAAA
>MJUT01038264.1:571830-583067 GCA_002080005.1 Gigantidas platifrons | reverse complement strand
TAACTGTTGGTACCGCCTTTTGAGTTAATACATGAAGAATTCCTTCATTATCATGTATCCCACAAAGTAAAAGAAAATTTCCAGTTTTCGTCGATTTTTATTAAAAAAACCAAATGTTTGCCCCCAAAAAACACATTTCCCCATTATATATTGCTTTAGATTTTTAGAATATAACTAGGCACACCTTATCTCATCAAACGGTGACAGAAAAAATTCTGTTGCAATTAGTTTGAAGTTTTGCCATTTTTCAGCTAGAATGACTGGACTACATGTGGTTGTAAATCCAACTACCATACGATCACAACCACGACGTGACTTTAAACACATCCCAAGCGTATACAGATAAGATGTAAACGGAACTAAAACTGTCATGTGAGTTACTTTTTAAAACGACCTTGGACAACTTTAAAAGAAGACTGAGGTCCTTACCAGATTGGTGAAGAGGACAGATCAACAAAGTAACAAAGTAAAGTAACAAAGTTCCTTCATAGACCCTCGTAACAAAGATGCAAACTAACCAACGAAGCCCATTGGTTGTTTCATATCACATGATACGCACACCTCCGGAAGTCCGTTTCAAGGACGTTTTTCAACAAATCAAAATATTGATAACAAACGCAGTAAGGGTAGTACTGAGAGGATTGTTTTTCAGAACAAGTGAAGTCACTGGAATCAAAATGTTGCGTTCCATATCAAAAGAATTATTTCGCTCTGTTCCTAAACAAAATTTCAATGAAACGATTTCAAAATCTTCCAGATTGCTGTCGACCAGCAGCCGATTATTTTCAACTGAAAATGATGATGACAGTCTGACCTTTTCACAAACCGTTGACAAGTTTTTCGATAAAGCTGCATCTCTTGTTGAAGACAAATTAGTTGACAACATGAAAGGCAGAATTTCAAAGGAAGATAAAAGAAAGAAAGTGAGAGGGATTTTGAAAATAATTAAACCCTGCAATCACATGGTAGAAATTTGTTTTCCCCTGCGTCGTGACAACGGGGAGTATGAGATGATCGAGGCATGGAGAGCTCAACACAGTCAGCATAGAACACCATGTAAAGGAGGTAATAAAATCATGCATTTAATCTTACATGTAGGTGGTGTAGAATACACAATACTATTACTAAAACGAGTTTGAATAAAGGGCCCCCCTCCCAGAGTGTGTGCCCGGGATAGAATAGGCACCAGGTTTCTCCGTCCTAGAGGCACTAGTCCTCTAAAAGGGGCCAACCCCACAGGAACTGGCACTGAGAGCTTCTTCGACTTCAAGGGGCATCCGTCGGTTGTGCAGGATGTATAAATTCACAACCAACCCGTCTTTCGGATGAGACGTAAATAAAACCGAGGTTCCGTGTTGAGATATTGCCACCCTCTTCGCACGTTAAAGAACCCAGTGTAACAGCTCATTATGTTCATGATGAGTGGTCCATAGGAGACCTGTTGCAGTTGCACTGGCTAAATTCTCCGTCCCTATCCATCACCTTTCCTTGTTTCGAGTCCCGTGGCGTTTGAATTTTTTTTGCCCATTGGCCTATCCATCCCCCGTTTTCAACCTACATATTGATTTATTGTAAACAAGTTCTCGTCCTGAATATAGCTGAAAAATTGCTCGCTGGACGTTAAGCATCAATCAATCATGAATAAAGGGTTTAGTTGCATAAACACAGTCACTTCAAGTCTTGAATTTCTATCGATATAAACAAAAACAAAAAAAGTCCAAAATATAGAAAAATATATAATACATGTACATGTACAAAAAATGTACCAGTGATTGGGATTAAAAAAAAATCAATGGGACTATGGCCCCCTTCCCTTCCTTGTCATTGGGACATTTTTTATATGAATGGGCCATAATGACAGAACTATGCACCAAAATCCAGTGTGAAAAATAATGTAGAATAAAAACATTTAACAAACTTTAATACATGGGTGGAGGAGATATATAAACTATCTGACAACTCACACCCTTCTGTTTGAATAAATATGATGAAGGACATACGAGCTTGAACTTAACACTTTTTTTTTAATTCTTGGCTTAAACCTTGATCTGGACAAAAAAAATCCATCTGATATGCATGATAAACGCTGTGCAATGCATGAAAATTCCCATTTCACGTTTCCGGGGGAAAGTAAAAAAACCCACGGGAAAGTGACATGGTGATCGGTATCCGATACTTCCCTCCGGAAAAGTGTTATAAGTCCGTTGTTGCTCGATGTTGTACTTTTCGGTTTTCAGATATATCAGTTTTTGAAACTGGTTTACGATTTATTTAAGCCTGAATTCCGTATGTAAAGGTATAAAATTGTATATACACAAGGTACCAGATATCGATGTTGATTTGCAGTTGAACTTTCACAGATCATTTTGAAATAAAAACTAAATTATAAATTAGATACAGTGATTGGGATTAAAAAATTTTCAATGGGACTGTCCGTGCAGTCTTGACAGAACGGTTCGGCTGTATGTACGTCTGACTTCATCAGAAAACGAATGCGTGCATATGACGCGGAGTTTTTATGTGGAAATGCGCCATTTCGTCGGGTAATGCGACTATGGCGCGGGGCGCGTGGTAATCCCAATCACTGATGTACCTATATAATAATGGCAAGTTGTGAGATGTGTTTTTTGCATCAAAATGTAAAAATGCATTATTATATACTGACAAAAGTGGATGCATGCTCATTGCTGGGGTTACCTCTGTCAACTCATATCATGATGTATGCATTTTTTATTCATTGATAACATTTAAGCCTACATTTTATCACTACCTAAGATAAGACAGCTATTTTTATAATTGTGTTAATCATCACTGACCAGTTACAGCTTCCATTTGGCATAAATAACAAAATCCAGAACCACACACTCTAGAACATTTAAACTCTCTGTCATCAGTTCACTCATTTGCATTATCAATAAATCAAAAAAGATTGACAGAATGCAACACAAAAACCTCTATTTATCACAGCAATTTTACCTCTAATCTGACACCATTCAATTCTATGCATATATATTTTACTATAGTCTATAATAAAGATATATAAGATAGCCATCTTCTGAGTTCAGCAAACAGTACATTTATATATCATAAACTATTACTGGTAGATAGTCTTTGAAATAGTTGTGGCTTTTTTTTGTTATGCCCCCGCGACTATTGGTCGGGGGGGGGGGTAGGTAGGCTTTGAAATAGTTGTGGCTTTTTTTGTTATGCCCCCGCGACTATTAGTCAGGGGCATATTGTTTTACCCCTGTCCGTGCATCCGTTTGTCACACTTAGTATGCATAGTTTGTCCGGCTAACCCCTCTTACAGTTATTGAGCTAGTCCTTTTATATTTTGTAGACAGTTTATAGTACTTACACTGAAGGTGTGCATATTTTATGGATTTTGACTTTTAACATTTTTTTTTCAAAATTATGGATGCATGAATGACAGATTTTGCTAAATCCATATAGGATATATGGTTTGTCCGGCTAACTCCTCCTACAGTTTTTGAGCCAGACCTTTTATATTTTGTAGACAGTTAGTATCTACACTGAAGGTGTGCATATTTTATGGATTTTGACTCAACAATTTTTTACAAAATTATGGATGCATGAACTTAGCCACTGAAACCTGTTAACGTGTAGACAATGCTCCTTCACATTGTTAGGTACAGATTCATTTATTTCAGTCTTTTCTGCTTGATGCTGAATAAGCAAAACATTGGTTTACCCTTTTGCAATTATAACCATGGGGGCATTGTATGTGTCTTACAGACACAAACACCTTTTAAAGTCTATACATAAGTTTTCTACATCATACCCAATGAATAATATACCATTCCTTGAAATTAAGTTATATTGAAAATCCATTTTGGCTCTTCAAGATGTTTTCTTTGCATTATACCCCTACACATTCCTCAGAACCAAACCAAAAGTTAAGGTAGTAAATTGGGGTGGGGGTTGAGACAGGGGCATTCAATTTTCTAGCTTTCAGAAAACATTATAGCAACCATGGAACCATAATATAGGAAAAGCTTCAATTAATTAGCATTCCCAGAACCCACTTTATGATAAAACCCCATTCCAAACTGTAAATGAGGTATCCTTGTAATATTATACAGATGAGAAATATTTTAGATGTCTGTTAATGTGTCTGACATTCTGAACATAATTTGGTCACATTGTATTTATTTAGTCAATCGTTTTTTGTTGTTTCTTTTTGTTTTTTTTAGCGGGTATACAGTCAAACCTGCCTTAGAGGGCACCTCTATATAAGAAATCAATGTCTATAAAGGGCAGTCTCTTTTTTTCCATTAATGACTATATGCATATAATTTTAACCTGTATATAAAGGGTGACTGCTCATAAAGACCACAGTGGCCTTTATATACAGGTTTGACTATATTTAGTCATCCAATATTCAAACATTTCCTTTACATGAATAATGATCACAAAGTAATCCTATAATTTTTATCTACAAATATAGGTATAAGATATAGTCCACTTGTAAATGAAGATGAAGTTAAGGCATTAGCTGCTCTCATGACATACAAATGTGCTGTTGTTGATGTTCCATTTGGTGGTGCCAAAGCTGGAGTGAAAATCAACCCTCAAGATTACTCAGAAAAAGAATTAGAAAAGATAACACGTAGATTGGCAGTTGAACTGGCAAAGAAAGGATTCATTGGTAAGTACTGAAATAGTGAAATAAGTCGGTTTAATCCCCTTGTCAATTACGGTACAGTGAGAGACATAGTGTGATAAATCACTGCTCTATTTATTGTCTTTCGTGTGCATTTTGGTGATTTAGCAAGTGCACAAGAAATTTGAAAATATATGGAATAGAACAAAGGATATACATTTTGTATCCATAACACAAAGATGAGTGATATGCCTATCGCAGTGATTTATCTCACTATGTTTCTGACTGCACTGAAATTCTTTTGGATCTAACATAATTTTTGACCAGGTTGCACATGCCTGAAAACATCTACATGTATAATAAAATTCATTAGGTTATAGTATTTCGTATATGAAGTAAAAATGTGAGTGGGCTGGGTAAAAGGTAAGCAGTTTTGTGTACCGGTAATCATTAACCCTATCTTACTTTTTATAAGTAAATGATTTCAAACGAATACACATTTGTTATGGACAAATTGAAGATACTGTATTATGAATTTGATGTTTGAATGATGATAAGAAAATCCAAATTTCCAGTTCATATAACAAAATGATTTCAAACCTGTACATGGGGACATATTGAAGAAATCATGTGGCTTTTTAATGGTGAAAATCAAATTTTTCAGACATTGTGACTTTTTGAACTTGGTCATTTTCCAATAAGATTTTCAGTATATGGTATAAATTAATTAATTAACATTGAGGTCCATTTCTAAGATGCTATAACTACAAGTAAGCAGCATATGTTGATATTTAGGATCTTCATCCAGTACACATGAAATACATTGTGTAGTAGTTCCATACCCAGACCTACAATATTCTATATAAGAGCCAAGTTGACATCCAAAAGTACTTTCATTCTGGTGATTTGGCATGTCCAAAAAAAAACCCTACACAGTACATGAAAGGTGGAAGGTACTTAAAACTGCTGAATTTTATTTTTGATTTGATGTTTTTCTTTCAAACACTGAAACAGCAAGAAACCACGCCAATCCTGACCATGCAGTCACCTGTATTGAAAGGTCACCTTGTCCTGTCAATAGAAAATATCATATAAAATGAACCTCTTAAGAGGCCATCTGTCTTAAAAGACCATATTTTTTGTCCCAAATGTATCTCTAATACAAGTTTGACTAGATGTAAAATGTATGTCATTCATAATATTATGATTTATGTCTTACTGCATTTTTGTAGTTCTGTTCTCTTTTCTTAGAAATCTTTATTTTGACAATTTATTTTTACTATAGGACCAGGTATTGATGTACCAGCACCAGACATGGGGACAGGAGAAAGAGAGATGAGTTGGATTGCAGATACTTATGCCAATACATTAGGTTGGTACCTGTTAATCAGTTAATTGCCATATTGAGAAATAATCTAAGCAGTACCATGTACACTTCCAAATATTTTGGTATCACCTGAAACAATTTGCAAGGAGCACATTTGTTATGTCATAAAATGGCATTTCAAATGCTACAACTGTATCTTTTTCTGGCACTTAAATTTATTGGCATTCTCAGTGTACTCCTTCCTGTGAAGTTATGTTGGTTGGTTGGTTTTATGGTGTTTAATGCCACTTTCAACAATATTTCAGTTATATCGTGGCGGTAAGTTTTATGTTATGGAAGTAAATTATATTTTAAATGTAAATACCGTATTCCTTCTAATTAAAGCCCCCCTTCTAATTAATGCCCCCTCCCTTATTCTGGCCTATAGAACATTTTGACTTCTAATTAATGCCCTCATTTCATAAAATATAAACTCCACTTATCGGTACCTAAGCAACAACACAGCGTGTAAGAGTTCCCAAAATAGTAGCAGTAATGTATGTTGACATAGCGCGTATATATTTCTATAGTCTGTTTCATCAAATTAATCTCATCTAATGGCTATAAAAGTCGGAAATTCGTTTCTCTAATTGACGCCCCCTATTTTAAAAACGCATTTGCCCCCGGGGCATCTATTAGAAGAAATACGGTATGAATAAATCAGAAATTTTTTAGTCGTTTAATTTGTTATTTATAATATGATTCTTGCAATGTTATAGGATACAATGATATTAATGCGTATGCTTGTGTAACGGGAAAGCCAATCAGACAGAAAGGAATACATGGTAGAGTTTCTGCCACTGGGAGGGTAGGTTTAATGTTGTTACGATTTTTTTTCAGGATATAATGACATGAACTCGTCAGCCTGCATCACAGGCAAACCCATCACTCAAGGTGGAATTCATGGTCGTACATCTGCTACTGGAAGGGTAGGAATTTGATCCTGTATAGTGGTCTTATCTACTTGGTGCATGCTCTGTGGTAGTTAGTTAAACTTGTATATATATTTTACCCAATATTATACATTATATATACATTGTCAGGGATACTTGTAACAATTTAATTTTGATGAGTCCAGAAGACATTTCTGAAATTTTGCTTGAACCTCACCATTGTAAGAATCTATAAATTTTGAAAATCTTTGGTGGGTCCCAATTGAAAAGGGTGAGTCCAGGACTTGTCTAGATGAGTTGCTGAGTTGCAAGGATATCTGCATTGTATCAGAGCTCACTGCTAAATAAATAAATTGTGTTGTTATGATTGCATGCTCAGCTGACTCTAAGTGTAGTATAAAAAACATTTTATTTCACCAAATTATTTCATGGAGATTTTCAAAAACAAATTTGTTTAAGAATCTTAAAAAAAAGAATGAAAAAGTTCATGAAAAAAATAGCAATGATCACATATTTATAGCAACTCTTTATTTTTGTTAATTTGGCATGAGCAGCCAAAATGAAAAAAAAAAACGTTTAAGAAAAAGAAATGTTATAATTGTTTTTATTCTATTAGATTAAAAACTATAATATAAAGTGTCTTACATATCTTAAATTCTGACACTTGATGGAATACAAAATGCATCATCATTAGATAAGCAGCTAAACAGTTTTACCCACACGGATTAGGAGGAAGAATTCTACTTTAAATTTGTATTTCATATTTTTTTTTATATTCTGCACAGGTCTTGACATTTGCGCTTAAATAAATCAACTACTGGTTCTAACTTTTCACTAAAACAAATTGAAATATTAATGTTACGTACTCCATAATTTGATTGATACACCTTAGTCTTTCAAATATTATTTTTTTCTGTTTCTTGTAGTAAAATTTAATAACCTTTTGCAATCATTTTCATTTTGTTAATAAATATGAAATTCAATGTAAGAAATAGAAAATTTAATTCTATAAAATTATGTTGAGGAATAAATATTATAAATGTAAAATTTTGTTAGAAATATAGATTCTCCTCCAGTTGCTCGTGGGTTACTATATTTCTCCACGCGAGAGAGTTAAATTAAAAATTTTAACCACGAGCCGTAAGGCGAGTGGTTAAAATTTCTAATTTAACTCTCGAGAGTGGAGAAATATCGTAACACAAATGGGCAACTGAAGGAGAATTTGTTTCTCCCATTATTTAACACGAACTTTATTTCAAAAGCCGTCAAACGAGACAAATGCGGGGAAAGGCACGAGACATTTTAATCCTCTAGAGAGATTACAGATTTTTCCACCACTGGTTCAGCGGGGTTAACATGCCGTAATAATGGGAGAAAAATATTTTAATGTTTGTCTTGTTTATTAAACATCACATGTTGAGTCCTAAAAGGACGTTTTCATTAATTAAAAAAAAATAATAATAGAAATCTTTTGAAAAAATTAATTACAAAAATTTAGAAATAGAGGAAAAAACAATGTTATTTGAAAGCTAATAAAATCCTGAAACAAAAAAAATATTTCTGAGGTCATGTCAGTTAAGTCAACAATTACTAATGAGTTTATGAAATCTTGATCAAGCATTGAGCAGTACTGTGGTTTTTGAAAGGAGTAAATTGCTTTGCCTTTGAAGAATGTGAATGAAATCTTATCAGACATGACGCTGTATCTAATGTTAGGTCTTAATGGAATGTCAAAAATATCTATTTTTTTTATGAAATTGAAATGTCGATTTATGTTAAAGTTTTACCCCAAAAACTAATAAGATTTTAACAGAAATATTCTGCTGAAACTTTGTGTCTATCCCAGATTTGCACTGAATCGTACGTATGGTACACATTCAGTCCTTCAGGCCCAAGACCAGTAAAGCTTTGTTCGGACCAGTAAATTTTATTTGGATATACATGTATAATACAACAATGTATATAAAAATAAATTAAAGAATTTGATTCGAAACAGTAAATTCAAATGTTCATTTCGAGGACTGCACATTGCAAAAAGGTGTCAACAATATTGTCATTGGTCGGTTACCATTACATGTATATTAATTCCATGCGATATGGTAATATGAATTAAAAACAACTATTAACTTTAGTCAAATATGAAATAAATGAGAGAAAAGCGTTTGTCTCATAAAGTTTTATTGTACATGTATTTATTTATAGAAATTAATTACTAAAATAATTGTTGTAGTTTGTCAAATGTCAAGGCTGTCTGTTTCTGCAGATTTTAAAAGCATGTAATTATAATTTGTGTTTTAAGTTTAGAATTCGAACTCCTCATTTATCCTATGTCTCAATGACATATTTATTTCCTTTTTACTTGTGTTGTATGTGTAATACATGTATATAATAATATACAGTATTAATCCTTCTGAATGTAGTGTGTATGGTACTATCCTTCACCCATATTCACTTTGAATGTATGTAGTGTGTATCCTTTTTTTAGCTCACATGGCCAAAGGCTTTTGCCATCACTTGGCGTCCGTCGTCGTCCGTCCTTTGTATGTCATAAACTTTCACATTTAAATCTTCTCCTCTGAAACCCCTGAACCAAATTAAACCAAACCTTGCAGGGATGATACTCTGGTGGGTCCCTTTCAAAATTGTGTCCAACAGACACGCCCCCCATTCAAGATGGCTGCTGTTACTAAGAATAGAAATTTCTTCAATTGTCCATTGCTGCTTTAGTATAAGTCAAAATGAGCTCCAGTTGTAATTTCAGCTACATGGCAAGGAGTAGATTAACATATATTCCGGGTTTTTCTGTGAAATTTTTCTTTCAGTCGATTTATACCGATTATGCAAATTGGGCATATTTTGATAAAAGATCACATTTAAATCTTCCTCTGAAACCAATGAACCAATTTAAACCAAACCTGGCAGGGATGGTCCTTGGGTGGGTCCCTTTCAAAATTGTGTCTGGCAACCCCGTCCTCCATTCAAAATGGCTGCTGTTACTAAAAATAGAAATTTCTTTAGTTGTCAATTTCTGCTTTATTACAAATCAAAATGAACTCAAATTTTAACTGCAGCTACATGCATGGCAATGAGTAGTTTAACATATATTCTAGGTTTTTCTGTGAGACTTTTTTTCAGCCAGTTTATTCCACTTAGGAATATTATGAGATAAAAATCACATCAAAATCTTTTGCTCAGAAATTTGAGTTGAAATGATCTTTGGGTGGCCCACTTTCAAAATTATATGTAACACCCCATTTTCTGTCAACTTAAGATGTCAAATTGAAAACCAGGTGAGCGATTACAGTCTCCTAAGAGCCTCTAGTTTTTTTCTCGATGTAGCACTTGTGTATCCTATAATATTGGTTACTTTATAATCAAACCACCTGTATTTACCAGTACTGCACAAAAAACAATTAACTTTTAGCAGCATTATTTTGTGTTGAGTGTTTTTGCTGAATATGAATTGATATAACCTGTTAGAACAACACATACCTCCCTCAAACTTTAATGAAATGTACATTTTTACATTGACAAATCAGAAACAATTGGATCGTAATGATCTTTTTAATAGTGCTTGCAGTTTTTAATTTTTGTCACAATCCTGTGTAAAAATACATGTATGTTGGCATGTGTCATTCCTCTTGTTATCTTGAACTCTGATTGATCGTTTCTGTGAATTGAAACAAAATAAATGATAGAGAAAACCGAAGGGGCAATCAAGAATGGACAATCCAGAGACACTGGCAACATTGGGTTCACAAGACACAGGACAAAGACAAAAAAAAAAAAAATGCAACGCAGAAAACTAAGAAGATGAGCAACACGGATACCACCAAGAAAATTAGCTATCAGTTTGTCACCTAATTCATGTGGATTTAAACAAAATATATACCATAACAATTGATAGCTCTCTTAATACAATCGATTTAACTGTAATTTTCAAATTTTCGAAATTGAAGCTTTCCATTATCACTTCTAGATGCACACGAATTCCTTGATAGTTTAACTCATGATCAGGTTGTGACCTAGTTCAGAAAGAAGATGACATCAGCAATTTTAAATCTATGATTGCTACATGATATATTCATTAATTAACCATAAAATATTGTCGTATGTGACTTTAACCTTTTGCTTCAAAGAGTTCAGTATTTTAATAAATTCACAATAACAGGTTTTAATTTTTTTTTATCATGAACAATGATTTTTCAATGACTTTCTGGTTTCATGGAGATGAAACAATTTCATTTATTAGTCCCCTACCGGCAAAGCCGAAGGGGACTATAGTTTTAGGTTGTGTCCGTCTGTCACATTAAAATTTTAAGTTTTCTGGACTTTTTTTTACGTCCTTTGATAT
>MJUT01038264.1:539142-560053 GCA_002080005.1 Gigantidas platifrons | reverse complement strand
TTTATTTCAAAAACTATAAGAGATAGATGATAAGTTGAAACTGCAAAAATGTTCAGCATATCAAGATCTACCTACCCTGCAATTATGAAGAACATCTAATTATCCATTTTGGAGTTATTGCCCTTTTTTCCATCAAATTTTCAAAATTTTAATACTTTTTGTTCTTTATTTAAAAAACTAAGAGATAGATGATAAGTTGAAGCTGCAAAAAATGTGCAGCATGTCAAGATCTACCTACCCCACAATTGTGAAGAAATTCTGATTACCCATCTTGGAGTTATTGCCCTTTTTAGCTCACCTTGCCAAAGACCATGTGAGCTTTTGCCATCAGGTTTCGTCCGTCGTCTGTCGTCGTCGTCCGTCGTAAACTTTTCACATTTTAATCTTCTCCTCAGAAACCACTGGGCCAATTTAGAACAAACTTTGGTGGAATGGTCCTTGGATGGCCCCTTTTCAAAATTGTGTCTGGTGATCCCAACTTCCAACCAAGATGGCCACCAAACTAAAAATAGAAAAAAGGGGGGATGAAATTTTAATTGTCCATTGCTCCTTTAGTATAAGTCAAAATGAGTTCAAATTTTAACTGCAACTACATGGCAAGGAGTAATTTAACATATATTCCGGGTTTTTCTGTGAAATTTTTCTTTCAGCTGATTTATACCGATTATTCAAATTAGGCATAAAAGTAAAATATATTTATAATGAATGGATAACAAAGTTAATATTCTCATAACATTTTAACAGATAATTGCTGAAGGTGCTAATGGACCAACCACAATGGGAGCAGACAAGATATTCCATGAAAGAAATATTCTAGTAATTCCTGTAAGTTTTCATTCTGTCTCTTCTATAGTTTCAAGCTGTTTGAAGACAAACTTATTTGGAGTGTATGGTATTATGTAAAGAAAGTTTATACAGTAATGGTTAACATTTCCACCAATATCAACAAAAGAAACAATCACCTCTTACATCATATACAGTGATGGTCAACCGTTCCATCAATATCAACAAAACGAACAATCACCACTTTCCTCATAGACAGTGATGGTCAAGCATTCCATCAATATTAACAAAACGAACAATCACCTCTTTCCTCATAGACAGTGATGGTCAACAATTCCATCAATATCAACAAAGTGAACAATCACCTCTTTCCTCATAGACAGTCATGGTCAACCATTCCATCAATATCAACAAAACGAACAATCACCTCTTACATCATAGACAGTGATGGTCAACCGTTCCATCAATATCAACAAAACGAACAATCACCACTTTCCTCATAGACAGTAATGGTCAACCGTTCCATCAATATCAACAAAACGAACAGTCACCTCTTTCCTCATAGACAGTCATGGTCAACCATTCCATCAATATCAACAAAACGAACAATCACCTCTTTCCTCATAGACAGTAATGGTCAACCATTCCATCAATATCAACAAAACGAACAATCACCTCTTTCCTCATAGACAGTCATGGTCAACCATTCCATCAATTTCAACAAAGTGAACAATCACCACTTTCCTCATAGACAGTCATGGTCAACAATTCCATCAATTTCAAGAAAACGAACAATCACCTCTTTCCTCATGCAGTCATGGTCAACAATTCCATTAATATCAACAAAACGAACAATCACCTCTTTCTTCATAGACAGTGATGGTCAACCGTTACATCAATATCAGCAAAGTGAACAATCACCTCTTTCCTCATAGACAGTGATGGTCAACAATTCCATTAATATCAACAAAACGAACAATCACCTCTTTCCTCATAGACAGTCATGGTCAACAATTCCATCAATATCAACAAAGTGAACAATCACCTCTTTCCTCATAGACAGTAATGGTCAACAATTCCATCAATATCAACAAAGTGAACAATCACCACTTTCCTCATAGACAGTCATGGTCAACAATTCCATTAATATCAACAAAAAGAACAATCACCTCTTTCCTCATAGACAGTGATGGTCAACCATTCCATCAATATCAACAAAACGAACAATCACCTCTTTCCTCATAGACAGTAATGGTCAACTGTTCCATCAATATCAACAAAACGAACAATCACCACTTTCCTCATAGACAGTGATGGTCAACCATTCCATCAATTTCAACAAAACGAACAATCACCTCTTTCCTCATAGACAGTAATGGTCAACCATTCCATCAATATCAACAAAGTGAACAATCACCTCTTTCCTCATAGACAGTCATGGTCAACAATTCCATCAATATCAACAAAGTGAACAATCACCTCTTTCCTCATAGACAGTCATGGTCAACAATTCCATCAATTTCAACAAAGTGAACAATCACCTCTTTCCTCATAGACAGTCATGGTCAACAATTCCATCAATATCAACAAAGTGAACAATCACCTCTTTCCTCATAGACAGTCGTGGTCAACAATTCCATCAATATCAACAAAGTGAACAATCACCTCTTTCCTCATAGACAGTCATGGTCAACCATTCCATCAATATCAACAAAACGAACAATCACATCTCACCTCTAATCATTGAACATGACATTAATATGTATTAATCAGGTTTAAATTTAAAAGTAGAAGGATACATTGAAATTTTATTTTGCATAAATTGTATGATGAAAGTATTTCTTGTTTAAAAACAAGTGTTGACCGAGTAAGTGAATTTTTGTTTAAAACCAATAGCAATTTGTTGTTGAGTTGTGCAAGGTGAAAAACAAGGTAATAGAAGGAAGAATAGCAAGAGGGTGAGTGGTTGAGATGTGACATATTTTGTAGAATTCCTTCAGCATGCATCCCAGATCCTTGAAACTTTACAAATAATGTTGGCATATTTGTACAAATGATTTGATTTTGTTGCCAATCAAAGGCGTCCTTTCGAGCAGAATAATCAAATACAATGATTAGAGTGAAATAATGTACATTTTGAAGTTTTTACTTGAATATTTTTTAATGTGGCGTTAAATATCATAATCCTCATAATTAGGAAAGTTGTCGCCATGAGGTATCTATGTTGTGTAACTTCTACATTGTGTTTTAGAATATAAACCCAATAATTATGTGAACTTTTTATGTTTATTTTTCTTCTCCTGAAAAAAACCAATGGATTGATGGAACTAAGAACTTTAAGAAATCTGGTATGTTACCAGAGAAATAGCAAAAGAAAATTATTTATAACCAAGTGAGCCTCTGGTGTCACTTTAGATCTTAAGAAAAAACAAAACTAAACAAAAACAACCATTCTTTAACTAAATATCTATATTTCTATTTCAGGATCTGTATATAAATGCTGGTGGTGTAACTGTATCCTACTTTGAATGGCTTAAAAATCTAAACCATGTCAGTTATGGAAGATTGACATTCAAGTATGAAAAAGACTCAAATTACTACCTTCTTGGTAAGTTATATACAAATACTGTAAAGTCACAAATTAATGCGATTTTTTATTTATGCGAAATTTTGGAAGAGGACCAAGATCTCCTTATTTAAACATTTTCTTGTTTGTGTTTGATTTTTATCCCTGTGATTTTCTATGACAGAACGTGGAGCGATAGAACACAGGTGAATTAAGGCCATGTCTTAGAATGAGGTCGTCTGAGGATCAATACAGGTGTAAATTGTTAATTGTTGATGACTGTCTATAAAGATAACACATAGGTAAATTTAAGGTCATGTCTTAGGACAAGGTCACATGTCAAAACACACAAGGTGTATATTATTGATTCATTTGGGAAATATGTCATAAAGTAAAAAAAAATTAAATGTGTGTTGTTTTCTTTCATACTGATTAGTGAGTGGGGGGAAATATTTTGATCGCCAATTTTGTTGTTGTTGCTTATTTTATATATGTTTTTGTTTATCACAAATGAGTTATATATTTAAGCTGATTTATCATCAGATTAACCTTAGTCAAACTTCATTAAGCATCTCTTAACACAAGATCTAAAAAGTCAATGCTCTAGTGCAATGAAAAATGAAAGGATCAAAAGATTTATTTACATATTATGTATTTTTAACAAGAATCACATTATTTTCACCATAGATTTTTTCCTGTGGTCTTGGAATCACATTAATAAATGAATGCATTAATTTGTCAATTTACAGTATTCACATCTTAAAGATGCTTGAAAATTTTCTCTGGAATATTACGAGAGTTGTTTTTCTCGTTGCCGTGGATGGAATTGTAGAATGTATTGTCAAATTATATCGGTCGTAGTTAACTTTTCCGTGTATCAATCAGCTTAAGTAAGCATGTATCTTGAAAAATAGGTAATAATCCAACCAACTATAATTATACATATACATTCAGTTTCAAAACACAAAGAGAAGACAAAATACAGAAGTGGATGTAAAGCTACAGTTATGGATTAGGCCAGACACAAAAGTGTTGTGTGATTTAACATTTTAATGGGATACAACTATCCATTGTTCATTTTTAGATATCTTGTCATAAAAAAAATTAACAAATAATTGGGGAAAAAAACCTGCTTAGTTTTCCATTAATCTTGAAAATGCTTATACAGAAGTTAACTTTTACAGAGAGTGTACAGAAATCTTTGGAGAGGAAGTTTGGTAAACAAGGAGGAACAATTCCAATCCAACCTTCAGATGAATTTGAGAAGAGAATATCTGTAAGTGTTTATCCTACTTATAAAAATTCTGGCTGTCTTTAGTATTTATATAAGCTGATATAACTGAATATCTCAATAGTGCTGTTTTAGCAATCACTCAAATATCTGATTGCCATATTTATAAAATTTCTACAGTTTCATAATCGTGTTCGACATGTAGTCACTATTATACAATTCAATTCAATATTTTATAAGCGTCTCACCTTATGCATACATACATAGCATTTATCGATGTAAGTAAAGACTACCACTCAACTGCAGGTGTACACTAAAATGAGTGTGAAATGGGCCCCATTCCACGCTCATTTTAGCATATGAGTTATTCTCATTGTTGAGATCCATACTGTGACTGTGAAATGTAGAACAGCAATAACAGTGATGTTCCTTTACTGTAATAAGTGTCTAACTGTAATGTTGGAGAGTCTCTCATGTTTTTTACATCTATATCCTTCCTTACTAATAAATTAACAAATAATAATATTTTGCAAGGATAACCACAGATGATCCATCCAAGTATCATTAATTGGAAATTAGAACAAAATTTATCAAGTAAAATTCTGTCATTTATTAACATTTGGTTTTAATTTTATATATGTCATTTATTGTCTGTTGGGTTTTATTATATTTTTTTCAATTTACTGACATGAACTATATATTTTCAACATATATTGATGTTATCTTTAATATTGTTATGATCATCCATGTTTAATAATCTGTTTATTCATATTTTACAGGGTGCTTCAGAAAAGGATATTGTACACTCAGGACTGGAATACTCAATGGAGAGATCTGCTAGAGTAAGTATTACATATATTGTATTGACTACACATACAGTGTGATGGCTACAATCATGGTATTGTATCGACTCTACATATTATACAGTGTGATGGCTACATTCATGGTATTGCCTCACAAAAAAAGGAGAAATCTGATCTCTCCCTTTTTAGAAAAGAGAGGAAATCGGTGACTATAGCTATTGTAAATATTTGTAGTTTGTTTATATTATATAATCAGGTAAAAGAATTTGTGATATCACACAACATACCAATATTACTTATATTGAAACCAGCAGGTTGTCATAGCGATGATCACATGGTAGTTAGATTTACATCTACCTATACAATCAGTGCCAATCACATAGACAAGTTTACTGGATACAACATTACGTTTGGTCAGTTATTTTATCTGGATACTTCAGTTTCCTCTACCATTAAAACTGACACAATACAGAGGAAATAATTTTTAAAATGGTGTAAAACACCCATAATTCTTTAAAATAGAATGATTCACCTGTGACGGTAGAAATTTTGTTTTATAATGTTGAATTTTTTTTGTGATTTTGCACAGAATATTGTAATGTTTTCTGTTGTATAATATCTTTCAAACATATATATATAGATTGATTTTTGTCTTGCCTGTGATGAAATTCACTGAAGGCAAAAAACATAGGTATTGCTTTTTCAGTGGTGATGGGGATAGTATTAACAATGGATAGTTTTTGTGATTAGGTCAGTTTCTCCATTACCATAAAACCTAGGCTCATCATACTTGGTCCACACATTGTTCATGGAGGGTACATGTCAGCATAGGCATGTGTCATCAGACCTTGATCTCATTTTTACAGTCTACTGACATTGTTAAATTTACTTCCAAGTTTTGGTGACTAGGTAAGTTTCTACCACCAAGTTTCACCATATTGATGATGGAGCGGCTACAATTTCATGGTACATGGAAAAATATTTTACACAAACCATTTGCAGCTGGCAGGCAAGACATAGATCTCCCTACACTTGTTATATATAATTGGCTGCAGCAAAGACTGAACATTTCTACTTTTATAATATATTATCTAATCATCTGTTTCAGAACATAATGAGTATAATATATTATCTAATCATCTGTTTCAGAACATAATGAAAACAGCAATGAGTTACAATCTAGGATTAGATCTACGTACAGCAGCATTTATTACCGCCGTGGAGAAAATTTTCAAAGTTTACGAAGAAGCTGGACTTACCTTTACATAAATGATGTATATCTAGGCTAGTCTGTGTATAATTTTTGTTATGTATTTATGGTATGTCAGAGAATTATTAAGTATAAGTTTTATTTTTAAAGTATTTATGAGATATTTACAGTACTCAAATTTATGCAATATTTTTTTGTGACTAGCGATGAATTTAGATATGTTTGGTTTTCATTGTGATATTGCATAATGGTTGTTTGTTTTTTGAGGTGATAAATTAATTACTAAGCCATGGAAAATTGTTATTGAATTTGTTTACTGAGAAGTTACTTTTAAATCATTCTATATATACACAGTTGATAAAAGATATTTTGACAATTCTGGTTCATTGTTTGGGCCAAAACAAGTTCATTATCAGGAAAAAAAATCATTGAATATGAATCTCGTTTTTTTTTTTTCACTGCCGAAAATTAATAGGAAAAAGGGGAAATAACCTTTGTTGTTGTAAATATAATTAATATTTAGATTTTCTTTTCTATTAAGAAAAATTTGGGTTGTTTTTGTGTTGGTCACAAATAGTGTATGTTTCTGTGTTGTTAAAAATCCCATATATATTATTTTGCTGTTGATATCTGCTCTCTTACTGATGGTTTTTCATGTTAGGTGTAATATTTTTTTTAATTTATTTTTTATTGTTTTTGTGATTGACCAAAGATTTGATTGCTACAAATTGTATGTAAATTTTTGGTTACATGTTGTTAATGTATAATGAAATACTGAAAAATCCATGAATTTTAAAAACGAGAAAGGAATTGATTTTCACAAAAAAAAATTTCCTCAGATTTTTATAAAAAAAAATTCCTGTATCATATTAATCATTTTATGAAAGATAAGGAGAACACCTTTTTAATCAAAATTGAATGGATGTATGTATGGAGTTTGAGCGATTGCATTCATAACCATTTACTCTATATCTAATTATCATAATTAAATTAATTTAGAAATTTACAGGAAATAAATATCTACTGATCTCAGTGATAATTGTAGTTTTAGATAGAATGTATAATGTCCTATTTTTATTGGATAGTAAGGCTAAACTGGCATACATGATTGTTTAATAATCCAATATAAAAATAATCCCACAAGCTGGTAATAGCATTTCAACCTTTTCTTTCTTCTTTTTTTTTTTTAAATAATGAGACAAATGCTGTTAGCTTAAGCTTTAATGATTGGTCATCATTTTGTTTATTTTAACAGTATTTTTTCTTGCAAACCAGTCCTTGTACAATAAAATCAAAATTAATTACTTGTACATATCTTTATTTAATTAAAAACAATTCATTCATATTTTGATTATTCATAAAATGTTTTATATTGTAAATACTTATGTATACAACCCTTAGACATAAGTCTTAACAAGACAACTTCATACTTTCTTTCAACTTATCAAATTGTAAATTTATTGTGAACTGAAGCAGAAATCAACTGCATTATACAGTCAAATCTGTATTAAGAGGTCATCTTTGGGACTAAGAAAAAAAGAGGTTAAATTCAGATGAAATTTTCTATGACAGGACAAGAAAAAGGTGACCTTTTAATACAGGTGACCACCACACAGGCAGGTTTGTCATATCAGAAATAGAAATGGCATATTGCACTGTTATTATATAAACCTTCAACACTTTATATCTGATGTATGTATCCTATGATGTTAGTAATATGTTTTTAAAAAGAAGATATCCAGTAATCATGGCCAGGAAGTTGATTTGTTACAACACAGTCTTTTTTATACAGCCACTAGATATTACATGTAATTAGTTTGTAGTGTGGGACATTGCACTGTTTTACTCACACATAGCAGTAACCTTATACGAGACAGAAAAAACCCCATATCATTTTGAAATGCCAATTAAAATAAAAGATAATGGAGATTTTAATAGTTTGTTTTGTGTATATTTTAACTCCCCTGACCCATTGGGGTCATACAAGTTTTTGTCATTACTTGTAGTCTGTCCATAAATTTTTCACATTTTGATGATCTTCTCTGATTGGAACCGAACTTTACAGGAATGATGTTTGTGAAGTCTTCTACAAATATGTTTTACATTTGTCTTGATACAACAACAAAAAACATGGCCACTGTGGGCAATTCTTGTTTCTGATTGGCTGAAAATATAAAAATATTCTCCTCTGAAACTACAGGTCCAAATGATTTGTTAGTTGGTACAAATAACATGTGAGGTCCTCTACAAAAGTTCTCCATTTCATCTTGATCGGGCAGAAACTTGGCCAACATGGGCCATGTTTGTTTCTTTCATCTTTCATAGTTTATATAAATCAGATGGGCTATACAATCTCTTGAGTGCCTCTTATTTATAATACCCCCGCTCCATCGGAGGGGGGTATACTGTTTTACCTCCTTCCCAAGATATTTTTCGTCGCATTTTTCTCAGCAACTATTGATGGCAGAAATCTGATATTTGGTCACAAGCTTCATATAGGTACCCCATATCTGTTTGCCGAAGAGCGGGGGTATCATAAGTGAGCATTAGCTCACAGTTGATCTTGTTGCTTTCTTTAGAGTAAATGTACTGTTGTTATAAAGTACTATTTGGAGAGTCAGTTGGACAAGATAGGAAGAAACATCTTTGTTACTATTTAGTATTGATGTTACCTGTAACTAAAGTCATGGAAGGATTATGATTATTAATGTTTAAAGCCACTCGATACAATAGTTCAGTTATAGTGAGTGAGTGATTGATTGATGCTCAACTCCTTTTATTTTTTCAGCTATATCACTGTGAAAAAAAGTTGCATTTCGTCGAGATAATGGTGTTGTCCGCTTTGTACAAGACCAATGCCATTAGTTGGATTTTATAATGCTAGTTCACTGAAACAACTATCGTGGGAAGATATGTTGTTCAACACTTGCACATTATCGGGTCCTTACTATGTGTATAAGTTATATGTTGTTCTTTCATGGTCCTATAAGACATTGCATAGGAGTCAGTAAAGGTCTTAAAAGAGGAATACAAGATAAACTTCAGCAATTTACTCAAGAACCAGCTATAGTAATGCTAAAATATACTGCTGTTCAACATAATGGGAGGGCTGAGATTTGGCAGTCCAAATTTTTACATTGACTGAAGAGAAAATAATCAACATATTTCATATTAAAGTCAATTCTGATCAGCTGAAAAAGAAAATTCTCAGAAACTGTCCATATCATGGATATGTTACATTGTAGGAATGTACATTACATAACCCTGTACAAATTGTAAGCTTTAATTTGTTGATTTAGGAATTCAAGATGCACACCACAGCAGGAAAATAAATTCTCTCAGAAACTACAACTTATTTGAACTCCAACTGCTTATCAATAAGGATTGGATGGCCCTTTACAAAATTATCATTTTTTGTGTGGATCGGAAATCCAAGATGGCCAACATCAATGGACAAATTTGACATAGGATTGTTTGGCCAAAATATTTTAAATGATTATTTTTCTCTGTAACCGCTAACCATTTGAAAACAATCTTTACTGGAATGGCCCTTCAACATGTTTTTTTTTGTGTTAATCCAAAATGGCCCCCACTGCAGGACACAGCATATGGCCGCATGGGAAAATGATTGAATAATTTTTCTCAGGTTTTAGAAACTTGACTGAACCTAAATTGTAAATGAATTGTCTTTGGATATTCCCTTACAAATTTTTCAATTTTTGTGTTTATATCAAAAGTGGTCATCACCACAGGACATTTTTAACACGTGATTCTGTTGGAATATCAATATAAGACTTCATACTTGATTGAACCCAAACAGTACATGAATAACCAGGTGAGAAACACAGTCACAGGTGATCCTCTAGTTAATTAACAATGCGGTAATAGAGAAGTAGGGTTATGATGTTTAACACCACTTCCAACAATATTTCAATTATATCGTGGTGGTCAGTTTTATTGGTGGAGGAAACCAGAATACACAGAGAAAACCACTGACAAACTTTATCACATAAAGTTGAATCAAGTACACCTCACCCGAATGGGAAAATAGAGAATTAAATTAAATTAAAAATTAAGATGTTGCTTCAAACATCAAAACAAAGTCATTTGTAAGAAAAGTTTGAAGATATGAGTTATCAGAACCTATAAATTGAAGATAGATGGTCAATACAAATGATTCACATAACACTACACAGAAAATTAAAAATTGAACAACACGAACCTAACTGAAGTTGGGGGGGGGATCTGAATGTATGGCTGTCCTCTACTGATGAAAGAAATAACAGAAGATGAAAAAACACAACTTAACCTTGATAGCCATGTGTAAACCTAAATCAATATATCAAGGAAGATAAATACAAGAAGTACTTTACATTAGTAGGTTATGAGGGAGGAATGTGGTGAAGTCTGGTTTAATTCCATCAAGTGTCATAAAAAGAAGATGGAAATTCACAATAGAACGATAATGGCTAGTCAGATCTGCTTTGGAGATGATGCAATGACTGAAAGAGAATTATTTTCTAAATTTTAATAACAAATCCACAGATACAATCAAGAAAACAAGTATAATGTACATCTACGATAAAACTAAATATAGCCTGTCAGCTATTTTCAGCTTCTAATGTTGTCTTGCTCGCCTCCTCGTCATGTATACTGACTTCAACTTGACTGACATTTTCTTGTAATTTATAACGTCTTGGGTCGTAGTATTCTAATTTTAAAATAAAACGTTCTGGTGATGGTGGAGCGACAATGGTAAGGTCGTTGATGAAGGCACCTGTAAAAAGTAGAATTGGGAGTAATTAGTAAGGTTAGGGTTATGGTGCTTAACGCAACTTTCAATAATATTTCAGTTACATCGTGGCAATCAGATTTATTGGTTGAGAAAACCACCAACCTGTTACAAGTCATTGACAAACTTTTTGACATAATGTTGTATCGAGTACATCTTGCCATGAGTGGGATTCAAACTCACAACTTTAGTGGTAATAGGCACTGATTGCACAGGTAGTTGTAAATCCAACTACCATATAATCACAACCACAAGGTCAATAGTGTGTCCCATAGTAACACATAGAAATCAACAATAATATATCATTACTCTTTCCACCACAATATAACTGAAATACCACAACTCTAACCCCCCTCTACTGATGTCAACATATTATTATTTCCTTATTACTGTGTAATTATTTAGATGAAGCCTTCTTTTTCATTACAAGAATCAATGAATATAATATAAAAGCTTAAGAAGAAAGCCTGCCCTAGATATTTAACTAAGATCAAATAAGTTGTATTTACTGTATTTTTTATTAGAAAAAAATTAACATTCTGGGTCATGACAATAACATGCAGGGTTCGACGTAACCGCTGGTCAGCTGCCCCATGGCCAGTATATTTACGATCAGGCCAGTCAAACAGAACAAAGATCGGCCCACTGGGCCAGTTGATATTCTCGGGCCACTTGGGTCAGCAACTCTCGTTTCTTCCAACCGGTAGATTTTTCGTACTTTTGTGTCATTCAATATCGACTGATAACATAACCCGAATAATCCAGTCATTATATTACTCTCCCGCTAGTCGCTGCATTAACGCCTGGATGCATTCATTGATAAAATCTGTCAAACGGAAATAGTAAATTGCTATGACTAATGGGTATTACGACATCGCCATTAGGCATGAATGGGGCATAAAATAGGAGGAGCTAAGCATGTGTTTGTAAATAATGTCCAATGGAGCGATCTTTTTGTTTTTCTTTGAATTTAAAGGTGTATTTGTCTTCTAAATTTGCATAAAACCGGCATTTTCATTACCGCATGCAAAAACTATAAAAGGGATAGTATAAACGTAAAGTCGAAATTATAAATAACAAAAAAAGTAAAGCGTATGAAACAGAAAAAAGAAAATGTGTATTTATTCTGTCCTGGACGACAACTTATCCATGGTTGCAGAATGGCATTAGCAGAATGACATGTACAGTTTGTACTAAAATTGATAAAACCGGCACTTTCATTACCGGATGCAAAAACTATAAAAGGGATAGTATAAACCAGCATGAAAAATCGGAATCCCACAAAGTTAATGTAATTCAGTTCAATGATCAGAAAAACCCACAAAATTCTGAAGGAGCTAAAGCTCTAAGAGCCCTAAACCAGCTAACAGTAAACAGAACCCCCCCCCTTTCATATCGGTCCACTTCGTGGAGTGATATTTCTCAGGCCAATGGAATTTTGAAGAGGCCAGTTGTTTAAAAATTATACTGGCCCAAAGGGCCAGTAAAAAATTGTTCTTAAGTCGATCCCTGACATGGTTAAGAAAATGTCTAAAAATGAAATTAAAAATGTATATACATGTATATTGAATAACAGTGATGTTGACCTTTGAGCTACTGACCCCTAAAATAAATAAGTTTCATTCCCCACAGAGTACTATCTGCTCAAGCGTGGTAAAGATCTAATATAAGGTACTTGTGATAATGAACAGTAACATCATTTTTTTAGATGTGACCTGGACCTTTGACCCCCCCAAATCAAAAGGCCTTTTCCATCATCACAAGTTTTTGGTGAATTTCAAACGTAGCAAGTTGAGATAATGTAGGGAAAGCAATTTAAAGCAAAAATGCTAGCCACTCTTCATACCAATAACATACAGGCAAACATTCCTTAAAGTGCTCCTCTACATAACAAATCACTGTCTATAAAGGGCAGTCTCATTTTTCCCAGTAATGAATAGTAAATTAAATTTTAACCTGTATATAAAGGGCACATTTTCAGGTTCTATTGAGTGCCCTGTATATACAGGTTTGACTGTAGTTGGACTTTGATTAAAATAGAGATAGAAATTCATCATAATTTCAAATTTGCAGCTGCAAGATATTAGCATGATACAATCGTAACAAGGGCAACGCAAAGCGTGGCGTATCCCTTCGCCTAAAAATTTGACTCTGTGACTTTGACCTTTGACCTATGACCTTGAAAATCAATAGGGTTCCAGATTCTCTTAAGGACTAAGTATGTACCAAGTTTGGTCAAAATTCATTGAAGGATGTTGATTCTAGAGTGTTCACAAGGATGTTATGCAGTAAAAATTTTGACCCGGTTACCTTGACCTTTGACCTTTGAAGATCAATAGGGTTCCAGATTCTCTTAAGGACTAAGTATGTACCAAGTGTGGTCAAAATCCATTGAAGGATGTTGATTCTAGAGTGTTCACAAAGATGTTACAGGGTAAAAATTAGACCGTGACCTTGACCTTTGACCTTGAAAATCAATAGGGTTCCAGACTCTCCTAAGGACCAAGTATGTACCAAGTTTGGTCAAAATCCATTGAAGGATGTTGATTCTAGAGTGTTCACAAGGATGCTATGCTGTAAAAATTTGACCCAGGGACCTTGACCTATGACCTTGAAAATCAATAGGGTTCTAGATTCTCTGAAGGACTAAGTATGTACCAAGTTTGGTCAACATCCATTGAAGGATGTTGATTCTAGAGTGTTCACAAGGATGTTACCCGGTAAAAATTTGATCTGGTGACCTTGACCTTTGACCTTGAAAATCAATAGGGTTCCAGATTAGCTTAAGGACTAAGTATGTACCAAGTTTGGTTAAAATCCATTGAAGGAGGTTGATTCTAGAGTGTTCACAAGGATGTTATGCGGTAAAAATTTGACCCCTTGACCTTTGACCTTGAAAAACTTTGTTGGCGAGGGGATAATAAGTACCCGTAAGTACCATAACTCTTGAAAAAGTAAAACACATCAAAATGTACACATATCTTCAGATCACCATTCCTAATAATCTGGCTGCATTTAATGAAAATCAGTCAAGGCAAACTTCAGTAAGCATGCAACACGTTTATGACAAACTATGTTTTCATTAGATAAGATCCCATAACTCTGGAAACAAAAGTGGAAATAATCAAAAAGTATATGGACCCTCAGAACACTATTACCAAAACTAAAAAATAAGTTAGTACTCAGTACTCAAATGGTCGCATAAAACGTAAATTAGAGCACTGCTTGGCAACCAATTGGTCAAGTAAAACCAAATTTAGAGCTTGGTAATCAATTGGTAAAGTTAAACATATGTCAGAACTTGGCCACCACTATTCTACAGACATAAGAGTGACCCCCAAATTGATGATATACATCAATACATCATAGTCCAATTCAAATTTTGATGTACAGTAAAAATCGACATCCGTGAAATAAAATCATTTCATAATAACTCAAATATTTTATACATTTTCAGTAAAATTTATGTAGTTGATCTTACCTGGTGAACCTCCTGGTTTATGTTTATTTATAGAGTCGATGCAAGTATTGAAATTTTCTACCAACCAGTCTACTGGCATATCAAGCTGAAACAAAAAGAATTAAAAACATAATCTTACAAAAAATTAGTAAGAACAGGTGCTACCTGAGATACAAGCAATAATACTGTAATGTGCTCATTTGATAATGGATCAAGTAGACTGACCATAGAAATGTCACAGGTTAGAGTTCATAGGTGTTCATACTTTTCTGTGAGGAAATCAGAAATGATTATTCACGTGGGGGTAAATTTTGCATATATATATATATATATCTGAAACGTGAAAGTAGTGAAAATTACCCCCACAAGAATATAACTACTTATACATTATTCTGTAGTTGAAATGTTACATCTCTAAGATACAAGGGCCCGGGTGACTCAATGAGTTAGGTAGTTGGATTACCTAACAACTCATACAAGCCTATGTGGGTTCACATCCGGCTTTGTAAATTACAACTAGAGGCTCCCAGGAGCCTGTAATCGCTCACCTGGTTTTCAATTTGACATCTAAAGTTGATAGAAATGGGGGATGTTACACATAATTAGTGGGTCATCCAAAGATCATTTCAAATAAAAATTCTGAGCAAAAGATTTTGCTGTGATTTTTATCTCATAATATTCCTAAACGGAATAAACTGGCTGAAAAAATCTCACAGAAAAACCCAGGATATATGTTAAACTACTCATTGCCATGTAGCAGCAGTTAAAATTTGAGTTCATTTTGATTTGTAATAAAGCAGAAATTGACAACTAAAGAAATTTATATTTTTAGTAACAGCAGCCATTTTGAATGGAGGGTGGGGCTGTCAGACACATATTGAAAGGGGACCACCCAAGGACCATCCCAGCCAATTTTGCTTTAATTTGGTTTAACGGTTTCAGAGGAAAATATTTAAATGTGATCTTTATCAAAATATGCCTAATTTGCATAATCAGTATAAATCGGCTGAAAGAAGAATTTCACAGAAAAACCCGGAATATATGTTAAACTACTCCTTTCCATGTAGCTGCAGTTAAAATTTGAGCTAATTGTGGTTTATACTAAAGCAGCAATGGACAATTGAAGAAATTTCTATTTTTAGTAACAGCAGTCCCACTGGTGGCCATCTTGGATTTTCAATCGGTCTAAAAAGTAACAACTCTTGGTTAGCAGCTTGCAATGATCATTCATGACAATTTTCAATTCTATCCTCCATGTAGTATCGGAGAAGAAGATCTTTGAAATTTCAGCCAATCAGAGGCTATTATGGCCCCTGGCAGCCATATTGGATAACCAATCGGAACAAAAGTAACAACACTCGGTTAGACCATGCAAATGAACATTCCTGCCACGTTTGGTCCCATTTGCTTCAGTGGTTCTCTAGAAGAAGATTGAAATGTTTACGGACGGATGGACGGACGCCAAGTGATGGCAATAGCTCACATGACCCTTCGGGTCAGGTGAGCTTAAAAAGGGTGGTGCACTCGACTCGCAGCCACAAGTGATAAAGTTTACCACTTGCTTGCCCATGGTCGGTGGTTCTCTCCGGATACTCCGGTTTCTTCCACCACTAAAACTGGTCGCCATGATATAACTAAAATATTGCTGAAAGTGGCATTAAACACCAAAAATCAAATCAAATCATTATCTAGACTTCCAGCTAAACATTCCTTGCTCGGCTTCCGTAATAGTTTTGCAAGTTTATAAGTTGTTTGACCTGATCTAGACGTGTACCATAGAGTCCCAGCATTTCAGGTCAATTAGGGGTTAGGGTATCGTGTTTAACACCACTTTCAACAATATTTCAGTTATATCGTGGTGATCAGTTTTATTGGTGGAGGAAACCAGAGTACCATGAGAAAACCACTGACCTGTTGCAAGTCACTGATAAACTTTATCACATAATGTTATATTGAGCATACCTCACCATGAACGGTATTCGAACTCCCAAAGCCCGGGACAAGTAAAAGTGGATTCGGACAAGTCAAAAATATGAAAGAATTTGTTTGAATAAATATAATTTTTTTCTAAATTTGGATTTCGGGCAAGTAGGTGAAAAAAGTAAGGCAAAGACTGCATAGGTAGTTGTAAATCAAACTACCATACGATCACGACCACGACCATGAGGGCCCCACTTTTCCAGGATATTTGAAACCTAACATGAAAGAATTTTGATAATCTTATTGTTCTAAAGGGAACAGTTAACTTTTATAGTATATCTACAACTTGTTAAGGAAGGATTTTAATAATCTTACCGTTCCAAAGGGAACTTGTAACTTTCCCAAGGCATCTGTAACTTTTACTACTTCATATGTTATTCCATGTAAGAAAAACTTTAACATGGTTTCTATATCATCACTAACTTTTCCTGAAAATATACACAAAGCTATAGTGATATGTGAAGGGTACTGATAACCATTGTAAGTCTGTGCACCAATATTGCTTATTTTGCTTCCGTTTCTAATGTCAACATAATTTGCTACAGCAAGCTCCCATCTACCAAATATCATATCAGTCACTGACATTTCAGCACAATTTTTGCATTCCAAGACCTCCATAGCTGGTACAGGAAGTGGTGCGCAAACTTATAACACATATCAACATCAACAATAAACGTAGGGAATGTAACATTTTTTCCCTTTGTTTTATTAGTTACTGTTCTTGTTATTTTCAAAATTCTTACATCGTTGAAAAGAAGAATGCTTTATTTTTCATGTAATACCAATTTTACATAGAGAAACATTTTTTCACAATGTAGTCGCCCTCGGAATCGTTAGATGCGCAGACTTATAATACGGCTCTGTACAGTAATCACATAATTACATACTGTGAATTCATCATTATTCCTGGATTTCGTGGATAGTAACAAACCATGAAATCATAAATTCAACGAATATTTGTCACTATGTATCTGACTACAACAGGGAATCCACATGTTTACCTATCCACGAACTTAAAATATTTACTAAAACCACAAAAATTGACATCCATAAATTTAAATGATTTTACGGTATATATTCTCATTTAAACAATTACATAAATTATGTTATACAAATGTACATACAGAGACAGCTTTTCAATTTTATGCTTAATGGAGTAGTCTCCCTCTTATAAAGCCCTTAATGGAGTATAGTCTCCCTCTTATAAAGCCCTTAATGGAGTAGTCTCCCTCTTATAAAGCCCTTAATGGAGTAGTCTCCCTCTTATAAAGCCCTTAATGGAGTAGTCTCCCTCTTATAGAGCCCTTAATGGAGTAGGCTCCCTCTTATAAAGCCCTTAATGGAGTAGTCTCCCTCTTATAAAGCCCTTAATGGAGTAGTCTCCCTCTTATAAAGCCCTTAATGGAATAGTCTCCCTCTTATAAAGCCCTTAATGGAGTAGTCTCCCTATTATAAAGCCACCCTTTCTGCAATAAAAAAAAACTGGCCTTATAAGAGGGGTGGACTCTCGGGGGACAATTTACTAGTATTTGACTATCTCAGTGCATCTGAAATCTGGCCTGATAAGACGGGTGGTCTTTAGGGGGTGGCCTTATAAAAGGGGGACTACATTTTCATTGCCATTTTTTTAATTTAACTATCACGGTACCATAGGACCCCGATACACTTTTTAAAGGACCTTCCATTGAACATTCCTACCAAGTTTGGTACCAATTGGCCTTGTTGTTTCAGAGAAGAAGATTAAAATGTAAAAGTTTTCAGACGAAGATGGACGCCAAGTGATGGCAATGCCTAACATAACACTTTAAGCTAAAATTAGATCATGGTCAGTGTGTGGTGGTGACCTAATTTCATGGTGAGATTATGGTGGTTCAATATCAAAATTTTAAAATATGTAACAAGTCTGTAGATGATCAGTTAGTTAAAAAAAAAAAAGATTACAAATTAGTTTGTTTATTATTTTCAAATTGTGTGAGGTATAATTCCAGAGATAATATAATAGGAGCTTGACCTTATCAGATAATTCAGCATAAGAGTGAGTAATTGTTGCTTAACACCAACTCAGCAATTTTTCAGCTATATCATGGCAATAACAAGTTCATTTTCAATGAGATGATGATGAGGTCCACTTTGTTCTAGACCAACAGTACTAGCTGACTTAAACAACAGTCCGTGGATTGATATGTCACTCTACTCTGAAAAATTATTCTGATTCCGAGCCAACCAGTCTTTGCTCTTACTCCTTAATGCTGCATGCTTAGTGGAGAAGCAACAAATACCAATTTTAGAGTCTAGTTTGACCAGAACGGGGCTCGAACCCACAATCTACCACACTCAAGGTGAGGATGCTAACCATTACACCACCGATGAACCCACAATCTACCACACTCAAGGTGAGGATGCTAACCATTACACCACCGATGCGGTTTCAGCATAAGAACTCTCCCATGTTCATTAGAGTACAAATAGAAACTTGATTTTGTTCATTCATATTGTGTGACAATGCCGCTCCGTATGCGAGTCATAATCATTGCCAGCAGGGGGTGTTATTTTATATTACCTGTCCTGGCATCTGGTGTTTCTTCCCTTAATGGACCTCTTAACCCCAGTACTTCCTGTTTCATGTCTGGTGTAGCTAAAATATGGTCAAAATCTGTTTTCTTCATTACTCCATCTTTAATCTGAAGAAAGCAGTTTGGAAAACAATAAAATATAATTAGCAATAGTCATCATGTTACTCACATTTGGAAAATACTTACATGACCACACATTTCACCAACAGGGGGGAGGGGTTGGTCCATAAAACCAGCTTAACACAGCCACTTTTGATTGAAGTGCCTGTATCAAACCATAAGAGTGAGTGCTCATGTATAAATGTGTTACGGTATCTATTTTGCTACTGTTTCTACGATTTCCAGATTGGATTTTTCCCGATTTTGGTACTGTTCAGTGAGTGTGGTATTCTTTTTTTACGTTCAAAGCAATGTCAAGGTCGACATATCTAGTGCTTGGTAATAGAATAAAATGATGTTCTTCATTAGATTATAAAATCTACTGTAAGTTAGACATTCATACCATTAATGCCATTATTTTGGTCTTTAAACATTGTTTGGTTGATTGATTGATTGATTTTTGGTGTTTAATGCCACTTTCAGCTATATTTCAGCTATATAATATCATGGCAACCAGTTTTAGTTGTGGAAGAAGCCGCAGTACCCGAAGAGAACCACAGACCAAGGGCAAGTAACAGGTAAACTTTATCACTTGTGGCTGCGAGTCGAGTGCACTCTTTTTTGTAATTTACAAAGCCGGGCGCGAACCCACGTCGTATTGGTGATAGGCTTGTATGAGTTGTTAGGTAATCCAACTACCTAACTCATTGAGCCACCCAGGCCCCTAAACATTGTATGGGTATAAGTGTATCATAAGTGTATCAGTATTGTGTGCAGTCAAGTATTTAATGCCAAAGTCAATTTGTCCAGTTACTGTATACAGGGATGATCGTGGTTAGAAAATAAAATAACTGAAATCAATGAAAAATAGCTGAAACCCACTACACCCCCTTTCAAAATGGTCATTTTTGACATGTTCTGACCGTGTCCAGAGATTTTCGGAAAACAATTTTCAGAGGGAAATAACTGAAAAAAATCATCCCTGTCTATCTAAGTTAACTAAACTTATTACCATAGCTTAGCAAATGTAATTTAATTCGGTTGTTTCGAATCATGTCAATTCCGACCACGTTCCGTCTTTTTCGTGTCTTGACGTCTGAACAAATTGGCATGCGACTTCCGATGTTTATGCTATTACTGTGACAACGTCAGCATATCATAGTCGTAGATGCGGTAGATTATAAGTAATTGTAATATGGAGATACCAAGGAAACCGCTGAATAAATACTGGTGTTCGGTACCCCACTATCTGTCTTATATAAGAAATATATACATAAAGGCAGATCGTTTTCCTTTCATGATGCTGACAGCCGCAAATAAAGAAAGAAAACAAATTTAATTTTAAAGAATTATTTGTCTCTGCGTTGAAGTCTTTGATACAAATAAAATAATTTAATTGATATCTGTCTTTTAC
>MJUT01038264.1:516130-530791 GCA_002080005.1 Gigantidas platifrons | reverse complement strand
GCATAGAACAATTCAATCAAAATGAAATAACACTACAAGATTGCGGTATTACATTGTATTATTATATATATTTTTTATATGGGACGAAGTCCCAACTATGGTAGAAATAGCAATATTTTCCATATCACTAATGGCTTAAATTCCTTGCACCGAAAATGACACACCGGAAACCAATACTGTATACATGCTTAAATCTGCAGAAAATCGGATGCGCAGTAATCTGGAAGGGTGCAGGATGTTTCGTAACCTGGTCGTTTCGTACCAGGTCGTTTCATACCTAGATCGAGACGTTTTGCACCGGGGTAAAAATGTATAGCGAGACGTTTCGTACCTTCTTTTCAACTCATAGATTTGTAATAAACTCGTTAATTAAAATGGTGTATGCATAGTTGAAACTCTGGAACTACTTCCGGTTATGAATGTTAAAAAATGACTCAAAATCACATTGTGTTCTAGCCCATTAAACATATACCATTGAACTAACAATATCATTAAACAGAGTTTCATTTCTTCCTCCTCCTGTCCGAAATAATATTCATATTATCCTCATGTGTCCACTTTTCGTGGACCTAAGCATTATCGTGGACATAACAATAAAATCAACAAATAAAATACAATGTGGAAGTGCTTATGTTTAACACTGATATCTCACCCTTTTATCCACATATCCTCAGAAAAATGCATGCTCAATTAAATACAATAATAAACGATAATAGTGAAGCCGTATAAACAAAATTAGGAGACTGGAAGAGTCCACTTTTCATGGGTATGTTTCAAACTGTCATGAAAGGCCATGAAAATCACAAAAATAGCATTGGTCTCAAAGTTGTATGACGTCATACAGTGACTAAAAATATGCACGTGCTTACAGATGTAAACATTGGAATTCTGACTGCAGAAACTTGATTTCTGGATGATTAAACATAGGCAAAATTTGATAATAGTAAAATTCGTTAAAAATTCATAGTTGTGATACGATAATATGTAAATTTACTTGTTTTGACCGCATATTGTACAGCAAATGTAAATAAACAAAAGTGACGTTCCACTTCCTAGTTACAGCTAAAACACTCGCAAATGTGACGTCACGATCGAAATATCGAGACTTCCTGAAAATCCACGAAAAGAGAACCCCCCAAGAAAACTGGACCTTGCACGATATACAAAATGTAATTATTATTATAAAACTCCCAATTATGTGCCATCAACAATTAAGCAAAAGTATTAACTTTTTTTGTCCTACATACAGTCTTACAGGTAAAATGTGTATTGCTACACTTTATTGTCATAACATTTTTTTATTTCAAATGTTAATCTATAATGACTTTTTGTCCTAGACAAGATTCAAGAAGATCTAGAGCGGGGCCGTAGTGATAGTCTGACGCCTCTTTAGTCCGACAGTTCAATAGTCCGACAATTGTCTACAAAAAAGTTGGAAGTTCGCTACACCATATGATTAATTCCCATAAAAATCTATTTTTTTATATCAAGAGTGGTTTCAGATTGTATTTTTTAGCAAATTTGACTGTATATACATTTATAAATCTTTTATTTTTCTACCACTCTGTTTAGATGTGCCACCTAAATATCATTCTATCTTCGCTGGCCAATGGTATAGGCCAGCGAAAATGATCATATTCCACCGAACTAAAGTTTAAAATGTCAATGTAGCTTTAGAATGTGTAAAAAGGGATATGCTGACACAAAATCGAAAGATTTGAAGTAAAGCAAAAGGAAGTAAGTCGCAGTGGGATTTTCTTACCGGGAAAAATTCTCACAAAATGCAAGTTCAAGATGGCCCCTAGAATCGGTTTGATTTGAAGTTTTTGTTTAAGCCGGCTTTATTACATCTGTGATAGTGAAGATGCACAAGAAACAATTACATAAAAGAATTGAAAAAGTGTCAATGGGATACATATGCCCCCACTTCCACATATTCTGAAGGAGGAAACTTTTGATCAGTTTTCGACTCACTGCCCGAAGGACATGGTACGATACGGCCTATATTTGGCCCCCTCTATGACTGGAAATTAGAAATTTGATATGAGAAATAAATAAACACCATTTTCACTGGTATTCTGACTACTGGTAAGAGAGCAAGCATTTTTGTATTAAAGGGGGGAGAAGGAATTTGTAACTAAGGCAGGGCCCAAATTTTGGTGAACAAAGACAGGTCCTAACATGTGTTGTAAAAAGGGCAGGATGGCAACTAACTTGGATTAAAATTATTTAGTTAGTTGAAGAAAAGGCAGAGATGAAGTTGCTTCGAAAATAAAGCAGGATCCAAAGTTCCTTCCATGACTTCCCATAAAAATGAAATATTAAGTGTTCCCTTAAGTCAAATGACAATTTCAAAATTTATGACTGATTTTTTAACTTAAAAAATAGCAAATCTTTATTTTTCGACGGTTCGTCTAAATTTAACACTGAAACAAAGGAGAATGCATTTCAAAAAATGTATTAACTTTGCTTAGGTAGGAGAATCTAAGGAAACAATGATAACTTTATGATTTATAAAGAAACATTTGAGTTTAAGGTTTATTTCATGTTTTAGCGTGATATGTCGGACTATCGAACCGTCGGACTATCGAACTGTCGGACTATTGAACTGTCAGACTAAAGAGGCGTCGGACCGTCGAGCGGACCCCTCTAGAGCACACTGTAAATCATAATATAGGCGACAATAAATAACTTATATCATATAGGAGTACAGGTATAGGAATTGTGTACAGATCTTAGTCAGCAACCACAGAAACAAGGCAAAATGATACATAAAGATAGAAATTAAAGGCTAATTTAAAAAAAAAAAAATCTTACTCATGGGCGCAGCCATATTGGCAGGTGCGCGACAAATATACAAAAATATCTCACATCGCAAACAATCAAATGATATTGAAATCAAAGGAAAAACAACTAGACAATAGAATATTTGAAATTTTAATAGGCTTAGAAAATTTCCTAATTTTAATACCGATATAATTTTTTAGTTGATCGTCCAATCGAATTGTTCGTAACAAAGAGAGTTTGGATAGTATTCTAGAAGCCATTTTGTAGTGGATTTCGAGAAAATTTGTCAGCTGTGGTGCATATGCGACAGTGAAACAATACAACATTTCTCGATTTTTGAAAAGTATCCATGAAGGTATCATTGTCTAACATCGATTCACAGTCCTCACCAATGACACAAATCAATTTTCACTCCATTCTGTTTGAAAACATTAAAATGTATTCTAATTTCTAGAGTGAAACATGGAAATATGAAGCTCTAACTCTTATGTTTTGGAATTGGTTCCATTACATTTGTCATCAAGTTTATAATAATACACAAACAGTCAGTATGAAAATCTGTTTTATCTGTACAAAGTATACATCTAATAATCGGGACTTCTCTTGATTTGAGAGAAACTGAGATGACGGTGACTCGACTCCAGTCCATGAGTATGACATGCATGATGTCACAACTTGGGGGACACTCATTCACTGGCTATACTTACAGTCATCGACTTTAGCAGTGGTCCAATGGCCCACGGCCAGTGAAAATTGATTCTGACCAGTGATTTTTGACAAAAAATCACGTGGAACACAAATAGGCCTAGGAGATTGTATTTTACAATATTTTTTAATTTGCTTTTTCTATATTTCGTCATTTTTTCATTAAATTGTATTTGCTGTCATTTGTTTTCAGCAGATAATATCTCTGTTTTCACGTACAATTTTATCCATGTCCAATTCCATGTAATTCATATTAAATCATACATTTATTACCCACAAATTCCTGCTAAAAATCTGAAAATTGTCTAAGGAATTACTTAATTTCAAAACGAAAACAATGTCATTTCCGTTGCCTAATGGAGTTAGCTCAACGCGAATGGATTCTCTATCGTTTTCCCCGATTTCGGTGAATATCGGTGTTCTGCCGTTAATTTCAGATTTTGCTCCCAAAATCCTCCCAAGCTGGTTCACCCAACACCGTGTGGTTTATGGTCGTCTAGAGTAATAAAAATGTTTAAATGCCTCCGGTAGTTAATCTGATTAGGATGTTGCACATGTTACATGACCATCTATTGCGTTATTTATCCAAACCAGTAGCACTCTTACAACTTTAAAATGACGAAATTTTACCTTTTGCGCTCGTGCGATTTTTTGTGTAATACACAAAAGAATTTGCTTCGCTAGTGTATTTCAAATCAGTCAAAACCTGAACATACACGATTGATGCATTGATTTTCTAGCGCCTTTCACATTGTAATGGCATTTTTTTTATAATTTAGGGCATTGGTATCATCTGCAGAAGCTCCAAAACTCAACTCGACGGGGTACTGACAAATGGTCAATGTCCATACCCCTATACGAGATGGTAATTCCAAGAATGTTACTATTTTTATCACAAGGGAAATCCCGCGGAACAGTCAGCATTTTAAATAAAAAAATTTAAGTCAACACAAAATATTTTAGTCTGCTGAAAAAAGACAAGTCGGTAGTGCAATTTTCAACGAAATAATTTCATCAAAATTTTTTATTAGCACCGGATTCGAAAATATCGTTCTGACTAAGCCCATGCCTGATGGGGTACTGGCAATTGACAAATGTCCATACCCCTATGTGAGATATTGATTCCGAGAATTTTACTGTTTTTAGCAAAAGGGAAAACACGCCAAACCAGGGAAATATTATAGTTTGCCGAAGATGACAAATAATTTTTACTGATGACAAATATTATAAATAGTCACACAAACGGCAATTATGCTTACCTGAGTTATTGATTTTTAATAACACCTGTCTCTATCCCGTGGAGAAAGTGGCATAGATCAATGGGATTAAAACCATAAATTTTACCGCGGCCCACCGATTGAGGTGAGAAACCCTGCTGATTTATGACCAAATGCTCCAAAGATACACCAAGATTTTTTCGGTGGATATCGGTGTATTTCAGTTTTACACCAAGAAATTCCACAGATTTTGGAGTGGGAGAATCCATTCGCGTTGAGCTAACTGTAGGTCAAGATGCGCAGTAGAATGTAAACAAACACAAGATATGCAAATTATTCCCTACTGACTGTGTTTTTCTGGAAATATTTGACTTTGATTATTAAGTCAAAATGGTAATAGTAAAAGGGCACCATTTTGGCACCAAAACCCATAGCTATCTTTTCTTATCTGTTTAAATCGCATTGTTGTCTTGATCAAAGTGAAAGTAAATTCAATATCTATGTCTGGACGCAGATTGCAGGATAAATGACATCATCGACATCTGAACTCACATGACAGCGCATTCCAAAATGGTGACCGATTTCAACGGACGAGAGGATATATTCTAATTTTGAAGATTTCGGGCCAGTAAATTCGAAAGTCTTATTTCGATGACTGTACTTATAGTGTACTGCATTTATGAAATAAGAAAATTAATTTGTCATGATATAGCACAAATAAACTGTAATTAACATTTGTCCATAACTTGAAACATTACACAGCAATTTTATGCTTAAAAGTTAAGAAATACGATGTCTCAGGAGTCAGGCCAAAGAAAAATGATTGTCGGTTTCCCCTAACCCGACCGGGTCAAATTTTGACTGCCGGGTCGTTATATTTAATTACTAATATATATATATAAAATAAAATAAACACCGGCTGTGTGTCTTCTAACTCTGTGATATGGAAATTTTTGTTATCGTAAACAATTGCAGTCATGCTTTTTCGATGTTTTTTTCCACATGTCAAGGTCATTGATCTAGATCGCCAAAACACTTACGATATCGGTAAAATGACCATGATCTAAAACGTGTACGTGACATACAGGATGTATAGAATGGCCACCGCCGGTGTGCCCAGTGGAACCATTCTAGCTGTTCATTTACAGAAATGTTTGCAATTTATCAAACGAAATAAGAGTGATGCAAAATTTTTTGCATTGCAAAACGTTTATGATATATTTTCTGACATTCACGGGAAAGATAGCAAATCCCTGATTTGCAATATCTCTTGAGATAGAAAAAAAAACCTGCCTGCAGGCCCTTAAAAATTTCCCTATGTTAGGGGAAACCAACAATCAATTTTATTTGGCCTCAGGTGTTCAGTGGTATCGACAATATTACAGACATTTGTAGTTATGTCTTGCATATTCTCTTTATAATTTACTAACATTTTCTTTTCATTTCCATCAATAACGTGAAATTTTCATGTCCATGAATTTTTACAGGTGTAAAATAAAAATCTTGAACTCACAGTAATGATCAGGTTAAGATGTATTTGAAAATCAGGGTTTCCGTTGTAGTTGTCAATAGGGGCTGATCAGAACTCCAAAGAAAATAATCAGGACAAAACAGTCAAACCTGCCATAACAGTCACCTTGAATTACTGTTCACCTGCTGTAAACAACCAGTTTAAAACCTTCCTGACCTGATTTACATGTTGTTTTAACTCAGATAAACGGTCACCTCAGTCACTAATGCAGTCACTCAACGTCCCATCGTTTCAGATTACCAGTATTTACTGGTCAGTTTTCATTGTAGACTTTGAAAATTCATTGGTAATTAATTTTCAATGTGTTGATTTAAATCTAATTAACTGGAAATCACTATAAAAACATCAGCATTACAAAGCGACCACCATTTTTTCTAGATAATTACCTTTCGGTAACAGTAATGTGTAAATCATTAAAGACAGGAACTGACAATCATTGAATACAAATTTAACTGTAGGATATGTACATATTTCCCAATATGTTCATAATTAAACTCAAACATAGATATTGTATAATTTCACCCTATATCTATTTTGTGTTTGGTTCCTTTATGTTTTGGATAATATGAACTTAATGTTATATTGCCTTATAATGGGTCTGATTTTTGTAAACAAACATTTTTCATGGATTTATAATTGAAATAATTGAATCAAAATATTCATCATGTTCAACAAGTAAATTGTTTCATTATATGATAAATATTAAGAATAAGCGACAGAAGGAACCCATGTTTAAAGAAATTTCAAATCTTCTCACTGCAAAGTACAACTCATACGAAAGAGGTGTCTACTAGTTGTGCTGGAATGTCTCCTATTTAAAATCAGACATAAATCCAAGGCCAGGACCATCATTGTGATAAAAAATAGTATTGTGGGTTTTGTCATAAAGAAGCACAGTACAAGTGCTTCTCGTAGCTGGAGTAGTAAATTTTATCTTTCCAACATTTCCACCTGTGAGAAAAGATTTGATATTTGTGTACTGTCTGTGAATTGCTGATCTACAAAAAGTATTGTGGTTGTCAGGCAACTGAAAAATAGCAGCTATTGACAGTAAATTGATGTGATTATACATACGAGAACAATTTTTTTTTATGTCACAGAAATAAGAAAAAATAAATTAAAAGTTTATTTGGTTAAAAGTAGCTTCGGTCAACATTTCCCATACATTGCACCTTGCCTGATTGTGTTGCCTGTCCGATGGTGCCATTATTATTTGTTATTGAAAAAAAATTCTTTATACCGAAATGGATTAGTTTTTAAGAAAATCACTTTCAAAATACTTAAAGGAAAGATATCAATAAACACGATATCAACATTTTCATAAATTACATGTGGCAATAATACATGGGAGACAGGGCAACACTTCAAAATTACAAGGCGACGTCTTCTCCCTAACCGCTCTCAAAAGTGAGCCCTGATCAGTGCATGAAAATTCCCATATCCCATTTCTCAGGGAAAGTAAAAAAAAACACAGGAAAGTGACATGCTGATCGGTATTTTCCGCCAGGAAAGTAATCATATGTCCGTTGCTGCTCGTTGTTGTACTTTACGATTTATTTTTAGTCTGAATTTCCATATTTAAAGGCAAAAAATTGTATTTACATGAGGTATGAGATATCAACTTTGCTGTTTGCAATCCTCTGGTTTACAATGTCGAACTTACACAGATATTTTAAAATAAAAAAGGTCACATTTGAGGGAAATTCGGGCAAAGAAGTCCCCTTGTGGAGGTTGACTTAACTTTCTCGCTTGTCAGTAGCGAAGTTCAAGTCACCTTGTAATTTTGAAGTGTTGCCCTATGATGCCAGCATATTTTTGCCACATGTCATTCATGAAAATATTGATATCGTGTTTAATTAATTCTATCGCATCCATTAAGTATTTTGAAAGTGATTTTCTTGAAATGTAATCCATTTTGGTTTAAAGTAATATGAAAGGCAAATATCGTGGAATTTTTTTATTAAATATTTTCATTTAATATGTCACTTAATTTGAACTAAAATCAACTGCATAACATTAAAAATCTGCTCAAAAGCAGATTTTAAGAGCAAATTGCTAAATATTTGACAGCAGATAATTCCGTTGTCCCATACAGTAATGCAAAGGATATGCATGTGACCCAAGATTTGAACTCTTTCGGGGAGATTATCGCTCATGCGCAATGTTCAGTTGATGAAAAAAAATATATTCATATTCCGTGTGTACCACATAAGAATAATTGCACCAAAAAAAAAATTGGTTCACACGACATGAAACAGACAGATTCTTCAATAATCATAATCATTGTCAGGAATGTGTGCATGCTAACCTCAGCATCCATGATTGTTTATCTTTTCTTCACGAGGTCATGTTCAGCATTTATCGGACCAAAACTTTTCTTCATGAGGACATGATCTGCAATCATCAGAACAAAACAACCGAAAGTTAATCAGTCTCCACAACAAAGGTGGGGACAATAAACATGCACACGGATTTGCAGATTTCTAGTTGTTGGGAACATATTTCGACTTGATACATACATAAATAGCTTAGTAAAGGTACCATCGTATTCCAAATTGAATTTTCATGGAAACATTTTCTTCACCCAAAACTGGTGTAATATTACATGTACCTTAAAGAAAGTGCCATTTTGGTCAATAATAAATAAAAATGGTGACATTGGAAAGGTTATGCAATCAGGCACTGTGTGAAACCCGGAAATGTTGACCGAAGCTATTTTTAACCAAACAAACTTTTGATTTAATTATTTCTCTTTTCTGTGACATAAAATCTTATTTGATGTTCTCATATTTAATATGTTCACATATGCGAAGGTTTGCCATTCAAAATTCGTTGAAACCAAATGCACGGGGACACTTCAAATTTTTATAGATCCGCATCCAAGTCTGATTGATATTTTAAACTTAAAATTGCGATCTATTTATAGAACTGATTGATATTTTAAACTTAAAATTGCGATCTATTTATAGGACTGTTTACATGCAGACACGTGCAGATGTTAATAACAAAATAGACTTTGAACCTGAGTAGTTTTATTCCATTGTTGCAATCTGATTTAAGGTCTGACAAATAATAATTACAGCCTTTACTTGCATCAGATTTTGTTCTCAAGATAACTTTTACTGGTACATGTAAACAAGATCAAAAAGGTCTTTGGCATTGTGAAATTTGTCTCTCACCAAATAATGGCAATGCCTACATAATGGTCATTCTCAGAAAGCTTAAGGAATATTCACTGTTTTTATCTGTTACATTTATATGATAATCAAGCATGTCTTCATAATTTTTCATCGATTTTTTTTTCAACTCAATAATGTCATTTATACATATTGGGAACGTAGTAAGATCTGAAAAAGTGAGACAGAATGTGTTCATATTTGGTAGGATTGTTTGTCACAATGTAGTTGAGCCTGCTATGATACCATTTTGATTCCACAAAATTTGTTGGAGTTGCTGGACTTTGACTATTTTATACATTGTATAACAGTAAGATCTTCTGAAACCGTATGACAGATTGTGTTCATATTTGGTAGGATTGTTTGTCAGGACATTTAGTTTTACTTACTTTGGCACCATTGTTATATGACATAATGTGTAGGAGTAATTGAACTTGGACTATTTAGACCTAGTGTAACAGATGACAGCAACTCCTCTGAAACCGTTCAGTAGAATGTGTTCATATATGGTAGGATTGTTAAACATGACATGTAGTTAAGCCTTCCGTGGCACCATTGTTATTTGACTTAATGTGTAGGAGTTATGGGGCTTTGACTATTTTAGACATAGTGTAACAGAATAATATGTTATGAATGCAACTCCTCTGAAACCGTTCAGTAGAATGTGTTCATATATGGTAGGATTGTTAATCATAAATTGTAATTGAGCCTCAGCTATATGCTACCATTTTAGTTTGACAAATTTGATGAACCAACGGTATCTTGTGAATGCAACTGCTCTAAAACTGTGTGGCAGACAGCTTTCTTAAAAACACAGTAGAGGGGATAACACTCACATTACACCTCTTTCTATTGTGGTGGGAGACATATGACTACATGTAGAAATCTTGTTATGCAATGTGCTATTGAACCTCCACAACTGATTGTTGTTAGCTGGTTTGAAAATTCTGTATTTACAATTCAAGTTGAATTAATTTCAAATTATTTTGATAGACATGATAGAGAAATTAAATTAATCTGTATTAAAATATCTATGTAGTTTGCACTGAAATATATTCTGTCTATACCTGTACAGGTGAGTTAATAGATAAATTACTAATAAATTCTACCTGTCTTTTTAAACAAACAATATGTCTGTGCATACTAGCTGTATCATGGTAATGTAACTAATTTCAGGAACCTTTGAAAATAGTGACCTCAGTTGTTATCATTTGAATATTTGCCTAAAATTATGAATTCATTTTGTAGTACAAATCTAGCAAATTTTCAGACAAAAAAATATTGCTGGTCAACTTTATAAAAAACTACATTTAAATAACTACAACTTTTAAGCTGACCCTAAGGGTCATGTGAGCTATTGCCTTAAATTTGTGTCCGTTATCAACATTTCACAATTTTAATCCACTATATACAAGTAACTGAAATATTGTTGAAAGTGGCGTTAAACACCATTACCCCAATTTTTATCAAGGATTCCTCATTAAATCTTGATATGGCAAAAACATGACCTCCATTGATAATTGTGTCTTATTTGCTAAAATTTTTAAAATCTTTTCTTCAGAAACCACAAGTTGAAATAAAAGGTAAAACTAAATATGGGATAAAATGGCAGCAATTTGAAATTTTTATTTCTGATTGGCTGAAACATGGGTGACTACTGTAATCCAATTTTGATGTGGAAATATGTGTATTGGATTATGAATATATGACATGTCTTCTTTACAAAGATAAAATAAAATGCTATCAATCCAGTTGTACTTTCAGTCAGATAAATCTTTTTTTTTTTCAGGTGTCCAAATGCAAAAAAAGGAAAAGTATGACAAACACGACTCACCAAATCCCAACCGTTCAAATACCTTTATGTCTGCAGAAGATTTAGCTGCTGGTAAAAAGTCAGCATGGTACGAGTTGGAGATCACAGGTTAGTATTGTGCAAGAATTTCACACAGTCATCAGTTCGTGTAATGATTCTTGTTTTACTTTAAAGCCTTACCATTAATAAATATCATTATCTGGTTTGTCCATCCATTAAAAAAGTCATTTTTTGATAAAATAATTTCACAGGCATCATAATTTGTGCATACTGGTCACTGGTGAAAGTTGCCAGGGCTCAAACCTGCTAAGCTGTTTGGCATGTCCTCAGATGACGAATAGACTGACCTGTCTTGTTAGGTAGGGGTTGTTTGATGATAATACGGAAACTCTAACCGTGGACCATACAAGGTAACGTGTTCAGAGAGTGCCATGCTCCCTGCAGTTTTACAATTTACAAATTAAATTCCTTCACTATAAGCAGTTTTAGACCAACCACTTTTATGTACCTGTCTCACTCAATCTAAGACCTTGATTCTATTGGATGTTTTTTTATTGTTATAATTTTAAAAATGTTCTTGATCAGCTACTGGTGTCGGTGGATTTCTCCAGGTCCTCCGGTTTCCTCCAACAATAAAACTGACCGCCACGATATAAATGTAACTGAAATATTGCTGAAAGTGGCATTAAACACCATAAACCTAAACCTGATTAGCTACTGGTACTCATGAATGTTAGAATTAACAAATTACTGTTATACCGAGAATTTAATTAGATAAGTTGGTGCAAATATCAATATAAACAGAAAAAGAAATGTAATTTCATGGTACAAGATGTAATTAATTTCATGGATCAGAGATTCAGGAGGAAAGAAATAGATGTTGGTGTAAATAAAATGATTAATAATTGCATGCCTAACATCTACGTGGAAATAAATGTGGGTGCAAATGAAATGTTTACATCCACGTGGATAATGGAATTTATATAGATTGTTTAGCAAAACCACCTGTACAACATGTCGCTGTTTAATCTGATAATTGCCATCATCTGTCCATTAGATCAGTGGTAGTAGAAATCAATAATAAAAAATAAAATGATATTTATTTGTAAAGGTAATAAGTTAACATGGAATTGAGTTTACATTAAGCTGTGAATTAGAGTACTGCCAAACCTGCATTAAAAGGTCATGGTTGGGACAAAGAAAAAGTGGCCTTTTAAGACAGGTGACCTCTTAAAAGAGGTTCAATTTACATGAAATTTTCTATGACAGGACAAGAAAAGGGTGATCTTTTAATACAGGTGCCTGCATGGGCAGGTTTGACTGTATATAATTTATTCAAGAAAGGGGGCTGTCATGGTTGTGATCGTATGGTAGTTGGATTTACAACTACCTATGCACTCCATGCATATCTCCACTAAAGTTATGAGTTGGAATACCACTCATGGCGAGGTGTATTCGATACAACTTTATGTGATCAAATTTTCAGACACTTGCAACAGGTCGGTGGTTTTCTCCCGGTACTCTGTTTTTTTTTCACCAATAAAACTGACCCGCGATATAACTGAGATATTGTTGAAAGTGACGTTAACCGAGTACTCTGGTTTCCTCAATTAAAAGTCTTACTGCTACAATATAACTGAATATTCTAGAAGATGGTGTTAAACATTCATGTAAATTTAGAATAATGGCAGATATGAAAGTTGACCGACATTATCACTAGTATCATAGCCAATTCAAATGGACGAGCTGTGCTACATGTAACATATATTGTGACATTATTGTCTTTATCGGTAACCTTATAATGTGTTTGACATAAGGCCTGTTTTTTAATTCTCAAACTTGTTTATGGTTGAAAATAACCTGAAACATGTTTAAATCATGAACCATAAACATGTTTAAGATATATAAAAAAACGCAATGGTTGAAGAACAATATTTAAGAGAAATTTTCTAGTTTATTGATTATTTTTTAACAAAGTAAAATTAATTCTTCATTAACAAATAAAACAAATCAACACTTAAGCATACAAACAAAGCAAAAACAACAAATAAAATAATGCCAATAAACAACTTAGAAATAGGTCTATAATACACAGATGTTCCTATTACAAACATAATACTGGTAATTAACAAGGTTCAAACATATTCAACCGTGCTTCGATCCCGGTTAAGATGTTCTTTAACCATTTAATCGCATGATTAAAACCACACCTTAAAAAAAATAATCAACTGTAAAAAAGTTTAAAACCAGGTTAATGGTTTAAGAATTAAAAAAACAGGCCTATAACGATGGTTCACTGTAAGTCCTAACATAGTCTTCACAATGAGCACCAGTCTGAACCAAGACCAGTAAAACTTTGTTTGGACCAGTAAATTGTTTTTTTCCAACCAATAAATTCTAATTTTCATGTCGAGAACTGCAAGCACTTTTCAATCTAATTAAAATTAGATGTTTGTTGTGACTCTTTAAAAGTGGAGTTATATTAACATCTTATGACATCCAGATTCCTTTTTGGGTCATGACAGGGTTCATATTTTCAACCAATCAGTGATTAACTTACTTAATCTTTCGGTATCAAAACAGAGTACACACCAAGAGCTGTTGTCTGATTGTTCAATATATTTAACTGTCTTGCATATGATTGGACAGTCAAAGATGAATAATTAACATGACCCCCAAATGGGATGAGGTTAAATGTTAATGTATAGCCAAAGAGAAATATTAAAAAAATATATACAACAAACGTCTGATTTTAATTAGAATGAGCAGTTTTCTGATTTTATCTTTTATTTGTTCACTTTTAATAAACAAAATGACATATTTACTCTGTATACATTTCTCATTGGTTTTTTTTCAGGTGTTGTTCGAAATTTAAGTCCAGACTTGTTCAAGTTGAGTCATTTGACGTCATTATACCTCAATTCCAACAATCTGTCAAGAATACCATCAGATATCAACAAGCTGGTTCACTTGGCATACCTTGATCTGTCCTACAACAAACTACGCAGCCTGCCATCAGAACTAGGAGATCTGTCACATTTAAGAGAACTTTTACTAAATAATAATGTTTTGCGTGTTCTACCATACGAGTTGGGAAAATTATTCAATTTGCAAAATCTTGGTAGGTTTTCGAATGATGTACATTTTTTTTACACCTAGCATTAATCAGTCCTCACGTTGAGCACCGGTCCTCCAGTACAAGACCAGTAAAACTTTGTTTGGACCAGTACATTTTTCAGTTTTTATATAGAACTAATACAATTAATTCAAGAATTTGATTTGGACCAATAAATTCAAATGTTCATTTTGAAGACTGAGCATTACTCGTACACTTTCACAAACTTTTTTTCTTTGTACTTTTGCATCCTTTTTTTTAGCTCACCTGACCCAAAGGGTCATGTGAGCTATTGCCATCACTTTTCGTCCGTCGTC
>MJUT01038264.1:490907-505851 GCA_002080005.1 Gigantidas platifrons | reverse complement strand
GGGTCATGTTTGGCTATTATATGACTTGTATAGATGGGGGTCATGTTTGGTTATTGTGTGACTTGTATGTATGGGGGTCATGTTTGGCTATTATATGACTTGTATGAATGGGGGTCATGTTTGGTAATTGTGTGACTTGTATGGATGGAGGTCATGTTTGGTTATTGTGTGACTTGTATAGATGAGGGTCATGTTTGGCTATTATATGACTTGTATGGATGGGAGTCATGTTTGGTTATTGTATGACTTGTATAGATGGGGGTCATGTTAGGTTATTGTATGACTTGTATGGATGGGGGTCATGTTTGGTTATTGTGTGACTTGTATGGATGAGGGTCAAGTTTGGTTATTGTATGACTTGTATGGATGGGGGTCATGTTTGGTTATTGTATGACTTGTATGAATGGGGGTCATGGTTGGTTATTGTGCGACTTGTATGGATGGGGGTCATGTTTGGTTATTGTATGACTTGTATGAATGGGGGTCATGGTTGGTTATTGTGTGACTTGTATGGATGGGGGTCATGTTTGGTTATTGTATGACTTGTATGGATGGGGGTCATGTTTGGTTATTGTGTGACTTGTATGGATGGGGGTCATATTTGGTTATTGTGTGAATGATGATCCATTTAAGAGAACATAGATGACATTTGAATTTTTCACTTTCATAAAAAAAAAAAAAGTTTTATCACAAGATGATGGGTGTTGTCCATTCCTCGTTAACAATTAAAATTATTAATGACTTGTACCGGTATTCATGTTTAAGTGGTTTGTTCATGTGTAATAGTTATTATATTTTTAATATCATGTATAGTATTTTTAACTGCAAATGGAAGTTTGTCTTGATGTGCCATTGTAAATAAAAGTATCTGTCATTTTCTCAGGACATGGATAAATTTTTATTCCCCCTTCTGCTAGATGTTGAGGGCATATCCTTTCATCTGTTCCACGTTTGGTTTTCGTTCAATATCTACAGTTCCCCTTAAGCAAATCATTTGATATTTATACAAAAGGCCAGGTACTGTAAAATGCAAGCCAAGTTCGTTTTTTGACTTGAACACTCTTTTGTTCTGAAATAATTCCCTATAATTTGATGAAAAAATACCATTTTCTCAAGTTTCCATTCAAAAACTTTGGGTTCCACTAAAGCAATTCATTTGAAATATATAAAGAATGTCATTCACCATAAATGCCAGACAAAATCCATTTTGACCTACGCTTTATGAAAGGCAGGCCAAGTTCCATTTTAGACCTTTTCAGTTCTGTGGATATGTCCCTGGATTTGATTTTTTATTTTAACCAATTTCTTCAAAAAAATTCTTAGGATTCCATTGGATAAGTTGGCCAAAATGCTTTGAATATTTTTACGCAAAATTTGTTTTTTACCAGCATAATACACAGGTCAAGTTTGAATTTGGTTATTGATTTTATGGTCCCAGAATTTTGGCTAGTATGCCTTTTACAGTTCGTGAGTTCCATGTGTACTACTGCAGTCAGTTGGGGTGGGAGGAGGGGGTGGCGGCATCCATGTCCTACAGACACATTCTTCTAGATTTTTAAAACTTTTTTTTCTTTTTTGCTTTGCTGTAATTAAACCGCCTAACTGAAGCTTAGCTACCAAATACATTCTTTGAGAACTCGCTTTGCAACACAAATACATTCTTTGAGAACTCGCTTTGCAACACAAATGCAAATACACCCCATACAGAAACATATAATGTAGACTTGTGCATTACATTTTGGAAGTGAAATTCTTAATGTTTACAATGAAAATTCACTTGATCTGGTCATGATATAGCTGAAAAATTGCTGAGATGGGTTTAAATAACAATCACTCACTCACTCAATCTTAATGTTTAATGAAGGTCATAACTGTAGGTATTTATAAATGACAACACCAGCACTCATTAGCATTCTCTCTGACGTTAAGATAAATGTGATATTGGAAGTTTGCATGTTGTGCTCATTAATATTATCTACTTAATAATACATTGTACCATCATGATTAGTACCTTACCTGTATAGACATCAAGTCAAATATGAAGTCGATTTTCAACATACGATCAATATTTATTTCTTCACAAAAAATAATACTTTTGGTGTTATGTTAATAAAGACATTTTACTTAAATGTCATATATACTTGTATAACACTTGTAGATACATCATGGATACATCTTTGTTCAGTGGGTGGTTTTCTACGGGTTCTCAGGTTTCCTCCACCAATAAAACTGACTGCCACTATATAACTGAAATATTGTTGAAAGTGGCGTTAAACACCATAACACTAACCCTTGTTCAATGGGAAATCATCTTTGTCTGGTGAAAGCACCATCATTGACTTGTGTTCTTTTTACGACATTTACAACATTTTTAAGGACTATATCTAGTTTTAGCTTACTGTAATACTGACCCAAAGTGTCATGTGAGGTATATATTGTGATTACTTTGCATATGATGCTCTCTGTAAACTTTTACTTTTCAATCTTCTGCTCTTAAACCACTAAAACAATTGAAAATTGAAATTAAGCTTAATAGTGGGAATGTTTTTGGATGGTCCTCTAAATTTTTTTTATTTCTGATCACAAAGCTATTGCAAAAACAATAGGCCCCATGGTGCCAAAAAGGGTGTTTTCAAATTTTTTTGTATGTGGAGCATTTATTATACCCCCGCTCGACAAGAGTCTGGGGTATATAGGGATCCTCATGTCCATCACACTTTTGATTTCCGGATGATGATTAAAGTACCGCTCAACCAAATCTTTTCAAACTTTCACACATTGCTGTGTACTATTAAATACAGGTAAAGTTTGATTACAGTTTATTTCACATTTACCTTTCATGAGTTATGGCCCCTTTTCTCTTAGAAAATAAGGACTTTTTAAGTTTCTGGACGATATTTAAAGTATGGCTCAACCAAATCTTTTCAAACTTTAACACAGTGCTGTGGGCCATTAAATACAGGTTAAGAACAATTACGGTGTATTTCACATTTACCGTTTCTGAGTTATGGCCCTTTTTCTCTTAGAAAATAGGGACTTTTTAGGTTTCCGAATGATATTTAAAGTACCGCTCAACCAAATCTTTTCAAACTTTAACACAATTCTGTGGACCATTAAATACAGATTAAGTTCGATTACGGTGTATTTCACATATACCGTTCCTGAGTTATGACCCTTTTTCTCTTAGAAAATAGGGACTTTTTAGGTTTCCGGATGATATTTAAGGTACGACTCAACCAAACTTTTCAAACTTTAACACAATGCAATGTACCATAAAATACATATTAAGTTCGATTATGGTGAAATTGACATTTACCGTTCATGAATTATGGCCCTTTTTCTCTTAGAAGATAGTTGAAGTTGTAAGATAAATTGCAACATGTTTCATTCCTTTCATTGCCTCGTTTAGAATTTGGAATGCGGGGGTATCTGTGATCACCAGATCAACTTTCTCTAGTTTTTAAACCAATTTTGATTATTTTTTTCTTTTACGCTCATTTTAAGATATTTGTTATGTAGTATGCCAACAGATTGTATATGGCTTTATACAGATTATCTATATGTTTCCATGATATGAGGGGGTCAAAATTTTAGTCTGATTTTGATAGGTTTTTGTTATACCACCACAACAATTTTGTGCTCATATTATGTCATAGAGCTGTCGTCGTCTGTTTGTAGACAGAATGGTTTCTGAGCGATAACATAAGGTGTTCTTGACTTATCCTTCTGAATTTTTAGCACTGAATAAAAGTTGGTATTGAATTGAGGTATAAAGAAATGTATTCTAACCCTACACTTTTCCAAACAAGAGGCACTAAGATACAAAAATGGATGCTTCAGTTATTTGTACACGGAGAGCTTATTTTTTATCTGATTTTGATGGGTTTTTTTGTCAATTCCTTAGGAAAATCCCTTTCAGAAAAATGCATAGCATTATTATGTAGTTATTACCTTTTTTACAGAAAAGGTGCCATAAAGGAGTACAATTTTAACTTTTTTATTTTTCATCCAATTTTAAAGCAGTTTCTTTGCTAAAAAAAAAGAGTGTCATCTTTAAAACACTCAATTAAAACTGTATCATGTATAATTTTGAAAAAAAAAGGACTACAGTATTCATGTCCTACTTTTTATTACTGACCGCATGACCATGTGGCAACACAAGTTTCTCAAACCTCACCTTGAAAAATCCTAGCCATGGCTTGATAATATAGTAGATTTATTGGTCACTCAAACTGTATATGCCTCATTCAGTTTTGATGAACAAAGTGGTCATTCAGAAAACAAAAAAAGATATTATTTAGTTCTGCTTGTATTAAAGGTCATTTGCGTTGTGAAAAAAATATATATATTTCACAGGTATTTGATCCAAGGTCTTTGTAATAGACACAAGGACATTATATTGTAATATGTCCAAGGATAATGTAATATGTCAAAGATAAGTGTATTAGGTCCAAGGACATTGGTAATACCATAACTAATTAAACATGGGAGAATATCTGATTATCTCTTATTATTAATTCTTGATCTATTTCATTCTTACCTAATAAATAAAACCGTAGGAGATCTGTGTCTGTCTGTGTATATTAATGTGTATTGATTGAAAACATTTTGTAAATAAATGGAAAATTTTTGTATTGTGTTTGGTATGTTATTTATTATGAAGTCTTGTCTGTCTTTGTCTTGAACCTTTGTTGAGAGAAATTTGGCACTAAACAATAATTAGTATGGCTTTGCTCACAAAAGGTTTGCATCGTTTTCTTCTAAACAATAAGAACGTAGATATCAAATTTAGTGAGTGCAGCTTGTTTCTGGAATAATTATACCCCCGCTCCACCGGGGGGGGGAGGGGGTTATACTGTTTTACCTCTGTCTGTCCTTCCGTCCGCCCCAAGATATTTTTTGTCGCATTTTTCTCAGCAACTATTGATGGCAGAAATCTGATATTTGGTCACAAGCTTCATATAGGTACCCCATATCGTGGGAAGCGTTTTTGGACACGTCACATTCCTACTTCCTGTTTGCCAATTTGGTTGGTTTTTATACACATTGAACATATATGCGGGGGTATCATAAGTGAGCATTAGTTCACAGTTCATCTTGTTTTTATCAGGTACCAAAGTCAAAAAATTGAGCATTAGTTCACAGTTCATCTTGTTTTTATCAGGTACCAAAGTCAAAAAATTGGAAACTGAAGTCATTTAAAAGTCTTTGGGAGCAAAAATGTCAAAGTGCCTAAACAGGATAGCCAAAATCAGAGGGCCTAAACAGGATAGCCAAAATCGGCTAAGGTCACCTTTGCCTGAAGGAAGAGAAACTTTGGGGTTGTTTTTTTTTTTTATATTTGCATTTAGGAACTGTAAATTTCAATAATAAATATATCTAATAAACCATGTCAAAATTGTTTATAATGCTCTCTTGAACCTTTGTTGAGAGAAATTTGGCACTAAGCAATAAATAGTATGGCCTTGCTCACAAAAGGTTTGAGTTTAACTTGCAAAAAAATATCCATTCTACATTAATACAAAAATGTATGATTAATAATGATTTTCAATCACAGGGTCAGTGATAGGGTCCTCGTCCACGTTCATGTTTGATAAAAAATCAAATAGTTGTTAGGGCCCGGGTGGCTCAATGTCAATGAGTTAGGTAGTTGGATTACCTAACAACTCATACAAGCCTATCACCAATACGGTATAGGTTCGCACCCGGCTTTGTAAATTACAAATAAGGCTGTACTCAACTCGCAGCCGCAAGTGATAAAGTTTACCCGTTGATTGCGCATGGTCGGTGGTTCTCTCCAGGTAATCCGGCTTCTTCCACCACTAAAACTTTTGAAAGTGGTATTAAACACCAAAATCAAATCAAATCAAAAAGTTGTTGCCTCCACATGGGATATAATTAAAATAAAACCACAAGGAAAAATGTTTTTAAAAAGCTCTGAAACCATGAGTACATTTTATAAAGCAAACTTGGCAAGAATGTTCCTTGAATGGATCTGTATACTATATTTTTTTTTGTCCATGATGGCCACTATTGTAGGACATTAGACCCTATAGATAAATACTCAAATGCTGTCTTATTCTTAGAAATGGTAAAATTGATTAAAGACAAAATGTACATAGATAGTTTTATGATTGTTACCTACCAAGGCTTTCAATATTTTTCAAGTCTACCTGTACTTCACTATTTACAGGTGGTACTTTTTATTAGAATGATCATCATTCTTATACAACACTCTTTAAAATCAGGAGGTACCAAAGACCATTTTAGGCAGGTAAAAGTACCTGGTACTGCCTCTTATTGAAGGGCTTGCCTACAAAACTAGATTTTTTTGTGCTACTTGTATTGAATTTGAATATATCTGAAAGGACCAATTGTGTTTTTGATTGGCTGGAATTTCAAATCTCTTTTTGCACAAACCACAAATTAAATGTAATGGAATTGTTACATGGTTAGAAAGAATGAATGTATATATATTTTTTCGATTAGCCATAGCAGTAAAAAGTTTTAACATGAAACCCTATAGGAAATCAAATAATAGAATTATAAAAAAAAATACACACTTGACCGAACCCATTCTGTACATGAAAAGTCATTTTTTGGGTGATCATAAAAGGAATATGGCTACCATTGAAGGACACATTTTAACATAGGACTCTATTAGAAAATATTGTAAAATGATTCTTTTCTGAAACCACTGAAAAAGCATATTTAGCTGTAATTTTCCTTGTATGTACTTCTACAATATGTATGGGTTTTTGTGTCTATCTGAAAATTCAAGATGGCCTCCTCTGTAGGTCATAATTGAACATGGTACCCTATGGTAAAATGAGTAAGATTATTTTTCACAAAATTAAAGACAAAAGGAACTTTGACAGTGTGCAGGAATATAGATATTCAAATGATTGAACCAAAACTGAAAATGAATAACAATTGGATTGTCTCTTACAAGGTTTTTATTTTTTGTGTAAGTCAGAAATCCAAGATGGATGAAAGCACATACCCTATCGGAATATGAATTAAAAAAAACTTTTTCTAAGAAACTACAAACTTGCTTGAACTTAAATTGCATGAATAACAACTAGAACTTCTAATTGTTTTTATTCTTACATCTTTTACTTGTCAATGTTTCCATGTTAACTGGTGACCACTAAATCCTTAAAAACTTGTATTTTCTGGGTCTAGTAAACAATGTATTTTATTGGATGTTTCTCCATGAAAGACAGCCAATCAAAAAGATATCCTCATGTTGAAAGATATGAAAATATCTGAATGTGCAAATTAAGGGAGAAATTAAAATTGAATAATATTTTAAATATTTTCAGCATAAAATTTTGAATAGTATGCAATTCTTCATTGATATATTCGATCACGCTCTTTTTCTTTTATTTTCATCTTTGTTGACAGAGGGACTACCTATTTATAGACATCTTTCGAGTGGCACTGGATTTCCTAACTTAATTTGAAGCTTGTGGACATATAGCAAGTCTTACAAGTGATGATACTCTGAGTTCAAGATTTCAACAAGACAACAGAAATACTTTTATTTTACAAATACTTCCGTAGGTTTCGGATTCGGTCATTTAGTGTATTGTGACATAATGTCAGAGTTCTTGAAATTTGTTTTGTGCTGTCAGACATTCGGACTGACAATTAATGGAACTTTGTCAGTCCGAACCAAAATATGTCAGTCCGAACTTTTTTCTCATGTCCATACAGAAATGCCTTTATTTAACTTTAACTTTATTCAACAATAACTTTTCAGTAATTTATAATAGCAATATGTGTGTTTGTGTAAATATTATGTGTATGAATACATCAGAATGTCACTAACTAGTTGAATTCATACTCAATTTCAAATTCAGTTATACATGTAGCTCTTAATGTTTCTTCTTCACTCATTTCACACTCTGAATCACTACTCATTTGACTTTCTACAGTTTTTATTTTCTCTCTACTTTTATCCTCCTCATGATGCTCATCATTCTCACTTTCTCTTTCCAATTCATTCTCAATTTTTATTTTCTCTCACGTTCTATTTATTTAATCACTCTCTCTATCAATGCCTTCCTCATTCTCTAGCTGTGTATTACTCTCTACTGAGTTCTGATTTTCTTCATTCCCTTTCGCATCGTAGCCAAGGTGTTTTGTCAAGCCAGTGTTGTTAAAACTGACGCTCTCGATTAATTTCATATTGTTTTTTACTATCTTTAGTTCCGATTATGTCCTCTCTTTTACGTTTGCCAGGCTTTGCACCTGCACTAAATGTAATCGGCCACCTGGTCGTCATACTTTCAAAATTAAGAAAAACGGAAGTAATAGATAACTTCCGGATGCGTAATATGCGAAACGGTTAGGATATGGAGACGAATCAAATACCGGAAATGTCGGCCTAGAATACCGGCGGATGTTTTGCCGGTCCAGTGGGCCGAAAGAGATGTGGAATATGTCGGACATGCCGATTTTTTGTCGGCCAAACCGATAAAACCGACAAATTTCAAGAACTCTGAATGTGTTTGAAAAGATTTTTGAAATTGATCAATAATAATGTCGATCAATATGTGTGATTGGCATATTAATTAAAATTTAATAACGTCATAATCATTTGGCACTGATTGAATTAATTTGCAAATAAAATTTAATTATAAAAACTAAATGATGTCACATTAGATTTGTCCTGTTAATGGCTGTGTACCCTAATTTCGAGGTTAAAAGTTGATGTGGACAATAAGTAGGTCAAATTGGTATTTTATGACATCATACAGGTCATATATAGAGGTCATAAGTCCATTAGTCTTTAAGGACAAAAAACTGTTTTGACATGCATATACATGACTCAGACAATTGGTTCAGTGGATGAGGCAACAGCTTTTCGATGGAAAAAATTATTGTCCTACCAATATGATACATGTGTAATTATAAGATGCTGTGATAGCTATATAAGATCAGTACAGTGTGAATACTCTTAAAAAAAAACAATAAGAAGATTGTGTAAGTAGGCTAAGATCTTTTTTGTATTGCTTGTTGGAAGCTGACACAATCGTCAAACATTTCAAGCAGAAGAACATTAGGTCAATGTCTTCTAACGAATGATTGACAATTTGGTAAAAAAATATATGTCCTTAATGGGGAAAAATGACATTCAGTTTTGACAAAGGTTATGATATAAATGTAGGTTAGAAAATATGTTGCAATACTTGCTTAAAAAATTTATCATGTGCTAACATTATGCTAATGTTATAAATGGCATACGTCATAAGCAGAGGCCAATGTATTTTAGAGTTCAAATATGGATTGAAAGAATGGTTTTATAATGCTTGAAGGCTTACTGTCACAGTAGTTTAATATACGATACAAAATGTATATAGCATCAATAGGTCAATGTCTTGGACTAGGTGTACAAAAAAATGATTACTTATAATCATATATATTGGGTGAATGACCCATGATCAATTTTACGTGACTACACGAAAAATGATTTCATTTACGATTCAGAGTAAATGAATATTGACTATTTATGTCAGTCAAAGCAGATTAAAAAAAAATTTTTTTATTATAATTCAATTTTTACCATCCTATGGATTATATAAATAAATTTTTAAATCAATTAAAAATAGAAAATAAGGTGAATTACCTTAAGGTATAAATGAATTTTAATTTCAATTAAAATTAACTAGTATAAAGGTCAATTACCTGGTTTTATTATTGTACATGCTTTGGTATGCACAACATCAAAGAAACTTAAGAGGTAAACAATACACAAGATGCATTTGTACTACTGGTACATTGTAATCTCTATGAACTATTGAGATTTTTTTTTAATTCGTAAAAATATGCAATTCATTTGTACTAATGTCAATGAACTATTGGGGGGGGCTGTTGCTGTCGTGTTCACATGGTGGTTGGGTTTATAACTGCCGGTACAATCAGTGCCTATCACCACTTGGGCGATGGACATTTTAGCGCCACAGAAGAAAATTGGTGTTGACATTTTAGCGCAGACATCATAGGACAATTTAGCGCCGTTTACCTGTACGACTAGCTATGTCCGAATGACTTAACCTGCATATAAGTATATAGTGAATAGCTTTTACCTTACACATGCCCATATTTTCTTATGTACATAGTGAATAGTCACTGAGGAATCTCTCTTTCCGGCAGTTTTATGGACAGAAGCACTAACAGTTGTTGATAAAATATCAACCAGTTAATGGGGAAATTTTTATTGAAATATTTTGGTGCTAAATTGGGCTATACCTTTTCCTATATGCGCTAAAATGGGTTAAAAATCCGGCGCTAAATTGTACTATGATTCGCCACTAAATTGACAATTGTTTCAGCACTAAATTGTCCATCGCCACATCACTTACGTTGTGAGTTCGAGCCCTGTTCATGGCAAGGTGTACTTGATACAACGTTATGTGATAAAGTTTGTCAATGGTTTTCTCCTGGTACTCTGGTTTCCTCCACCAATAAAACTAAGTGCCACAATATAACTGAAATATTGTTGAAAGTGGCGTTAAGCACCATAACACTAACCCCTACAGTAAACTCAGTGAACTATTGAGGATTTTTTTTTAACTTTGTCAAAATATTCAATTTCAAGTCATGACTTTCTCTTCAATAAGAGAACATTTATGCTGATTCCCTCAGTACATGGGAAACTGTTGACCTATCTGTGCTTTGAACATTTACAAAATTGTTCCAAAAATAGTCACACAATCAGCTGATAAAAGAACATGCTGTTCTACTTTGTCTACACAAGTCTACAGGTTCAGTAAGAGACATCTTAATCAAGCAGCATATTAAATGATTTCATACAAATTCTGCACTTTCAAAAAAGACATCTAATGCCTTTATTTTCTATTTGAGATCAATGATGTCAGCTACTTATAGTAACAGATGAATTTAGAAAACTATTTAGTAGAGAAAATCTGTTAATATGTTACAAAGAGTACAAAGCAATTTTATAATGGTTGTAATAATGTACTATATATATATATATATATATACACAACAGCTGTGATCTCTTTGTACCGGCAACATTACATAAATGACCATAATTGTTTGTATAATTTCATAGTATAAAAAACTTTAAGATGGAGGATATTTATTCCTTAGGCTAACCATTACCCAAGATGGCAGTTTTGATAATTGCATGTTTTTATGTACCAATTTTTACCTGTCAAATAGTAATTTGAGCTTTTCCCATTATTTGATGTTTTTATCTGTCACTGTTGTCCAATAACTTGTTATTTGTCATCATTGTCAAATAACTTGTTATTTGTCACCATTGTCCAGTGACTTGTTATCTGTCACCATTGTTCAATAACTTGTTATTTGTCACCATTGTCCTATAAAATACTATCTGTCACCATTGTCCAATGACTTGTTATTTTTCACCATTGTCCAATAACTTGTTATTTGTCACCATTGTCCAATAACTTGTTATTTTTCACCATTGTCCAGTGACTTGTTATTTGTCACCAATGTCTAATAATTTGTTATCTGTCACCAATGTCCTATAACCTGTTATCTGTCACCATTGTCCAATAACTTGTTATTTGTCACCATTGTCTAATAACCAGTTATCTGTCACCATGGTCCAATAACTTGTTATTTGTCACCATTGTCTAATAATTTGTTTTCTGTCACTGTTGTCCAATAACTTGTTATATGTAACCATTGTCCAATAGGTTGTTATCTGTCACCATTGTCCAATAATTTGTTATCTGAAAGCATTGTCTAATAACTTGTTATCTGTCACCCTTGTCCTATAGCATGTTATCTGTCATCAATATCCAATAACTTGTTATCTGTCACCATTGTCCAATAATGTATTATCTGTCACCATTGTCCAATAACTTGTTATATGTCACCATTGTCCTATAGCATGTTATCTGTCACCATTGTCCAATATCTTGTTATCTGTCATCGTCTTCATTTGATGTTTTTATCTGTCACTGTTGTCCAATAACTTGTTATTTGTCATCATTGTCCAATAACTTTTTATTTGTCACCATTGTCCAGTGACTTGTTATCTGTCATCAGTGTCCAATAACTTGTTATCTGTAACCATTGTCCAATAACTAGTTATTTATCACCATTGTCCAATAACTTGTTATCTGTCACAATTGTCCAATAATTCATCTGTCAACATTGTCTAATAATGTTATCTGTCACCATTGTCCAATAACTTGTTATCCGTCACCATTGTCCTATAGCATGTTTTCTGTCATCATAGTCCAATAACTTGTTATCTGTCACCATTGTCCTATAGCATGTTATATGTCACCATAGTCCAATAACTTGTTAGCTGTCACCAATGTCCAATAGCTTGTTATCTGTCACCTTTGTCCAATAACTTGTTATCTGTCACCATTGTCCAATAACATGTTATCTGTCACCATTGTCCAATGACTTGTTATTTGTCACCATTGTCCAGTGACTTGGTATCTGTCTTTATTGTCCAATAGCTTGTTATCTGTTTTTATTGTCCAATAACTTGTTATCTGTCACCAATGTCCAATAACTTGTTATCTGTCACCATTGTCCAATAACTTATCTGTCAGCATTGTCTAATAACATTATCTGTCATTGACCAATAACTTATCTGTCATTGTCCAATAACTTGTTATCTGTCACCAATGTCCAATAACTTGTTATGCACATACATTGTATATACACTAACAGCCTTCAAACATTTAAAATGTGGTCAGTGTTTTACAGTGACACAGATCTAGACCGGACTTTGGTCTTGTTTTCTGCAAGATTTGTTATCATCTGATGAATACTAGTATAGCTGAAATACTTCATACTTGAGGCTTAACAAACACAATGTTATAGCTGAGATACTGCTAACGTTGATGTTAAACACCAATCAATCAATTAACGATAAACAACCAATCGGTCAATGAAGTATGTACCTGATAATCATTATGACAAGTTTATTACCAGTCATTAAAATGTTAAGTACATGTGATTACTGATTAACCAACAGATTAAAAATTGTTATAATTGCCCAGAGCTATCAAAAATAAAATACTATGATAATTGATAGTAAAGGCACTTAAACAACAACTAACTTGTTATGTGTAAAAACAATCAGAATATTTAACATTTTTGTGGAATGTTGATTATTTTTAGGGTTTATATGCATAGTTGTGAATTCCAAGCTGCATTTTGAAGTTGAAATTTATTACGCTGCATATTTACATTAAAGATATACAATGTACATTAAAGAGATACTAAAGTTCATTAAAAAAAAATGACAAAGTCGACAAAGGGAAGAAAACCATTCTTCATGGCCATTATACTAAGGTAGATGAATTTACACTGACAATATGCAATCAGTGTCCAGTACCAATGTGTTTTGAACCACATCGATGGTTAGCGTGCTCGCCTCGAGTATGTTAGTTCCTTGGTTTGTGCCCTGGTCACTGTCAGATCAAACCAAGATTATCAAATTGGTATTTCTTGCATCTCCGCTAAGCACAAGGCATTATGTAATAAGAGCAAACACTAGTTGACTCAGAATCGAGAATGTGTCCATGATGTCTACCCACAAACTGTTGTTTTTCTGAGCTAACTCTCTAAAAGTTTTAACTAAGCATCTTGCTCTAGTAAAAAGCAGACACAGTCATCATCTCATCAAAATGTAGCTTGTGCACGACATGATATAGCTAAAACATTGCTCACTTGGCATTAAACAATAATCACTCACTCACCCCAATATGTTTTGTGAGTTAAGCTTTCACCCATGGCAAGGTGTACTTAGTACAATCATTGAGTAATGAAAGATTGTTATTGACTTAAAGAAGGTCATTGGGCTTTCTCCAGGTACTTCATATTCCTCCACTATTAAAGCTTAATACTGCCACAAAATAGCTGAAATATTGCTGTAATGGCATTAAAAAGCAGTGTTACATCCATGAGGGAGCATTTGTATAAATCCCCATTAAATTTGAAAAATCATCCCATTTTCTAAAAAAAGGAAAGGGCATATTGAGTAATTTTTAAACCTTGTGTGCAAATGTCGTCAAGAGTACAGATTGTGCCTGACAGGTGTCTTATAAGAGGCAGGAACTACATACCCTGTGAGTGCTTGGGTTCACCCCTGGATTTTTGGTGGGATCCATGTTGCTCATCATTTTAGTTTTCTGTGTTATGTTATGTTTATACACCCCGCAAACAAAGTTTGGGAGGGTATATAGGTTTCACCCTGTCTGTCTGTCCGCCCGTCTGTCTGTCCGCATAGAGCGTACATGGTTTGTCCGTGCAACTCCTCCTACAGTTTTTCTGCTAGGAAGTTTTTATTTTGCAGATCATTTGTACATATATCAAAGATGTGCATGTGGTAAGGATTTTGATTTTTGTGCATTTTTACCAAAAATATAGATTGTTGAACTTAGTCATTTTTTTGTGAATTTGGCAAAAAGGGTACATGGTTTGTCCGCGCAACTCCTCCTAAAGTTTTTACGCTAGGAAGTTTTTATTTTGCAGATCGTTTGTATATATATCAAAGATGTGCATTTGGTAAGGATTTAGATTTTTGTGCATTTTTACCAAAAATATAGATTGTTGAACTTAGTCATTTTTTGTGTGAATTTGGCAAAAAGGGTACATGGTTTGTCCGCGCAACTCCTCCTAAAGTTTTTACGCTAGGAAGTTTTTATTTTGCAGATCGTTTGTGCATACATCAAAGATGTGCATGTGGTAAGGATTTTGATTTTCATGAATTTTTACCAAAAATATAGTTTGCTGAACTTAGTCTTTTTTTGGTGAATTTGGCTAAAAGGGTACATGGTTTTGTCCATGCAACTCCTCCTACAGTTTTTACGCTAGGAAGTTTTTATATTGTAGATTGTTTGTACATATATCAAAGATGTGCATGTGGTAAGGATTTTGATTTTTGTGCATTTTTACTAAAAATATAGATTGTTGA
>MJUT01038264.1:478914-490718 GCA_002080005.1 Gigantidas platifrons | reverse complement strand
TTTGTGAATTTGGCTGAAAGGGTACATGGTTTGTCCGTGCAACTCCTCTTACAGTTTTTATGCTACGACATTTTTATTTTTGTTGAATGTGTTAAACATTATAATTTGACAAATAATATATTTTCCGTGTAGACTTAGTTTTCAATAATCTTGGACACAGTCAGAGTGAAGCGGGTGGTATTAGTCCCGCTATGCGGACAGTTCTAGTTCGTTTAGTTTAGTGGGTTTTTTTTAGTTTGTCTTCGTTCTGTGTCTTGTGTGCCCAATGTTGCCAGTGTCTCTGCTTTGTCCATTCTTGATTGCACCTTTTGTTTTCTCTAACGTTTATTTATTAGAAAAGGGGACATTAAACCCCAATTTGCAAAATACTTGATGTTTAACCCTGAAACATCCTTAATCCTAATAGTACATTTCTACGTATTATTAATAAGATATAATAATCAAGGATATAGTTTTGTTATTTACATACTTATACTTTTAACCTTTTATGATTCTTAAAAATGTGTATAGTGGCTAATGAGAATATTGACTGTCTATGCTTGGATTTATTACAGGACAGACATGGTACAAACTTGTAGGTCTACTCTGAGGTTGAAATCCTTAGATAATCCATGGATAAGCATGGACGAAAATCCTCGGATAATCCATGGATATTCCAGCATTTTTTCACAAGGGTGGTTAGCTTAGATGATTAATTTAAATATTTTTGCAGGGTAAAAATATCAGTGTCTTTTGGAAATTACATTCTAACATCGAAAAAAAAAATGATCTAAAAAAAATTACATTATTTTTTTTTCTGAGCCTATATGCCTAATGGAAGAATTTATTAATAAAAACAAAAAGTAAACTATAAAGCTAAATTTAGTTGTAATACACTTGTGTATGGTTGATATGACCCATTCATTGAGGAATCTGATGCAACTTCAAAAATGTTTGTGGTAAACACCAAGAATGTGGAGTATTTACTATATATTGTGTAATGATGAGGCCATTACAAGTAATATTACTTGTACATCTGCCAAAGATGATATTCTCAAAACACATGGTAAAAAGGTAGGGTAGCTGAGTTTCTGTGTAATACATGCTACCTTATGTTGCCAAAATATTTACTCTGAAGGTCTCATCAAATTAATTTCCTAAGATTAAAGGATGGTTTATGAATCTTGATTTCTCGTTCTAGCATGTGATGACGTAGACATTTTGCAGATTTTTTTCTTTTCTTGTATAAGATGACGTCTTATATGAATCTACTTGCTATTTATTGTAAGTCATGGTGTAGGTGTTAAAAAGCCTGTATATATAATGAGTAATAGTTAAACCCCCTACAGTTAAAACAATCTGTCTGTAAAAATTATCAAACTTTAACAAGCGTATGTAAATTGCAACTCGGTCGACTTGAAAGCAAATTTAATTGCCTGAAGCTTGAAAATTTGATTTCTAAGAGGTTATGTAATACTAGCATGTAAGACTGTTACACCTACATAGATCTTTATTAAGACCCTTTGATCAAAGGACAAGAATCATGACAGAAGAATCGTTCTGTATTACTATATACAGTTCTAACAAGAATCATCAAACGATTTATTTTAGTATTATCTTAACACATTCAATATCTGAAAGATATTACAAAAAAATATGTTTAACATGTTAGGTCATCATATTTTTTCTGTATTATTAAATGTAATTATGTCATTGCTGATTGGACATAAAATTTATTTTATTTTTGTTAAATGTACCGTAGCCAGTTTAAAATTAAAATACAAATGTTTTAAATTGAGTGACCTCCCTTTGACTTGGTTTCACTCCTATTGTTTTGAATTGAATGGTATCCCTTTTACTTGGTTTCACTACAAGTGATATTTATATTACCTTTTAAGTAGAAAAGGTATTTTAAATTGAGTGGTCTCCCTTTGACTTAGTTTCACTATAAGTGATATTATTACCTTATGAGTAGAAAGTGTTTTAAATTGAGTGATCTACCTTTGACTTGGTTTTACTATGCTTATAGTTGAAAAAAAAATATTTAATTGAGTTATCTCCCCCTTGACTTGGTTTTTATTCAACTTGCAAGTCGAAAAAAATGTTTTAAATTGAGACGAGTGGTCTCCCTTTGACTTGTTTTCACTATAAGATATTATTACCGTACAAGTAGAAAAAAATAGGAATGGATGTCTACAGTCTATTAGTTGGAAGGTTAATACTTTACAAAGTACTAAATGAAACTAGATTAAAACTTATAACAATGGGGGGAAAATTATGCAATTAAATTTCTTTCACAAAATATTTCTATAGCAATGAGATGGTAGTGTCCCCCTGTTGATGACAAGGTTAAGTAGATTGACCTGACTGTACCATTGACTTGTGTAAGGGTACGTAACAAATACCTCCTTAAACCATAAATACAAGACAAACTACCATGTCCAGTCAACATTTTACCTGTCACACAAGTTCAACTCGAGTAACCTTATATATTACATGTCCTGTTTAAGTGTCAAAATATATGTATATGTAGGTATAGAGTCTCTATATTTTGCTAAGAAAAAGTCACTCAAATGGTAACTTGTCTTGTTGTTTTAAAAAAAAAAAGATATCCCACATAGCAAATAAAAAATGGCTGTTTATCCAAAAAAAAAATCTCAAAATGCAAAATAAAACTTTGTTTTTTTTCCAGTGTTTTCTATCGCATGTTTGAAATTCATGAACTTTTTTTTATTACATAAAATGTTACTTTTACAATGCAAATTGTCTTAAGCTATGTTTATACTAATGATCTTAATCAGCCATTCTGTGATATGTCATATACTTGAGACTAAAGTGAAGGTTTTTGTTTGTTGCCCTGCAAACCTGAATAAATATATTATAACTACATTTATGTGTATTTTTTTTATGGAAAATCAAATGTTATGGAAATTAATTGTCCTTTTAAAATTCTGTAATTTTCAAAGTTTTTTGGTAATTGTACAATTATGTGATGGTATCAATCGTCATATGATTTATTACGAGTTTGGTGTAGATATCAGGAAATTTTGTCATTAATCAGAAAAAGAGGAGAGAAAAAAATCTAAATTTTAATTTTATTTTGATTTATTTAATATAGTAAATATGAAACCTTTTTTTGATTGTAATTAAACGATCATTTTTTTTCTTAGAAAATTTTTGTGACATGTGACATAATGTAAATACAAAAATGATTATCATTCGTGGCCTTGCACTTTGTAAAAGATCTACACAAAAAAACTGTTTATATGCAAAGAAAACAACCATGTGAATGAAAGCTTAGCCTTGAATTATTTGAAAGAAAAGTAATAAATTAAAAATGACTTGCTATCTCTGTGTACAGTGTTTACCTGTTACCTAACATTATTGATTAGAGTTATATTATATAGTATTTATTACAGATATAATTCTCTGTGATAAGATAATTAGCCTTGGTCTTTGGCCTGACTGTGGTAATAGCTTAGGAGTTGCTTCACATCGCCTGTCTATCAATGTTATTGCAGTTCAATAATATTCACTGAGTCTAAGTCATGTGACTAGCGATGCCTTATTAACATTGATGATGTCAAGAAGTTCAGGTGGTTTCCCCATGACGGCATCCATGATGGGAGTCCAATTCCATCTATAAAAACATAAGAGGACAGCAAGACATTCAGTGTGTGCATTCTGTTAACCTCAGGGGTGAGAAATACATATTGATCTCAGGTATATATATATATATCTATGCTACAACACAACATATCTGTATTAATCACTAATACATGTATACCAACATAAGTAAAACCAGTGGAATGTCATCACATATTTGTTGAATCTTCATCATTCATGGAAAAGAAAAAAAAAGAATATAAAGAAAATCGTCAATTTTTAGATATTGATTCTTATCCAAGAGGGAAAATATATATTATTTGAGAAGAAGAAATCCATAAACCTATCTTAGCTGTCAAGGAAATGGTCACTAATTGTCAGAACATGTTTCATGACTGTGTAATTATTTACTGATGAGCCTTTTATTGTTTATACCTTAACCAGGAACACACACATTTGGAAGGGAGAAATATCTTATTAAATGCTTACACTATCTGTCAACAACGGATTATTTTAGTACTTCACACGAAAATCAACTGAGTGAGTATTATCTGAAATGTTTTAATGGTGAATATATTTCTTAATATCAAAAAGAAAAGAAGAAAAAAATAACGTGGGTTTATTTGCTGAGTAAACAATAGGAAATAACTTCTCAAAGTTCATTCACAAAAATTTGTCAGTACTTATTGTGGCCTATTGAGATAAGATAAGGTTTTACTACAAATTTCTACTACAGTGTAAAGATCTCACACAGACCATGGTTTTTTAAACCCATATAAAGAAGCGGAGATTTAAATCACATGTCTGTTCTTGTGGTAGCGTTACCTTTTTGTCATATACAGACTGAACTTTGTATTTTATCCTCCAATTATTTTCAATAGGCTGTGTATGGCTTTGTATAATATACCTCTTTGTCATCTATATAAATACTTTAATAGTGGATCGTTTTACTACCCAGAACAGAACTCAGTGTATCACGAGACCTACCATGGTTCACTTGTAATATAGCCTGGAGGAATAGAGTGAAAACAAAGTTTAATAACTGAAATTGTTTAACAATATTACCTTTGGGTCATAACACTTGGATAATTAGATCTTAGGGAGTGAAGTCATTTAACTTTATAGAGACTTACAATCAGAAATGGGAAGACCATCACCCTGGATTTGTCATCCTGTTTGCTAGGACAAAGGACAGGAAGTTAACTGAGGGGAATTGTGCACACACACACATGTGCTTGGAGAAAGACCAGGTGACCAGATCAGTCGTAGTACTATAGTTTGTTTGTTACCTTTAGTTATGATACATGTATGTGAGTTAGATTATTATCAAAGTTTGATCTTGACAAAGGTAAAAATTTAATATTCATTTTCTTTGTGATGTTTCATCAGGACAGGAGGAGCATTTTTGTGACCTGAGTCGACATACATTGTTGTGGATATTTATTTACTACAATGAGATTATTTTTCTTAATGAAGAAGGACATATTTTATAAGGAGAACAACGTAGATTTGTGGTTTTTCTAATCCCACATTTCCTATTGTTTCAGGTGTTATTGTGTGTGACACACTTGTTTACTTTATTATAATTTATTTTGTGACATATAATTAAATTTGTGAACAATGGAGAAAGACATTGTCGTTCAACCAGTGCCAACAAAACGAGAAGTCGTCAGCGTAATGGATGCAGTAAGTTTTGATTTGAAACAATTTTATCCTTCATATAATTCAAATGTTTCATCTTGTAAAAGATGTTTAAAAGAACGCTCAAAAGTTAACAATAGATGGCGACAAAAGTCTAAGAAGAAAGAGAAATTAAACAAAGCTAATACTCCAATAGTTATTCCTTTAAAAGACACGCTGAAAGCAGCTTTGAACAGAAAGCAAAGATCTCTTGCCGATAGTTTGCTCAGGGCAAAGAAAGACTCCACTGATACTGAGAGTGATGCTCAGGAAGATAGTGTTAGTCCCAAAGAAATAAAAACGAAAAAAGATGTGAAGAATCTAAGTGCCTTGATCTCTGTTTTAGAAAAATCTCACCAAAAAGACACGTACAGTGCTACCACAAACTTGGTTAAAAATTCAAAGAAATCTTATTCCAAATTTGTAGCGAATTATGTGTTGAATAATTCATATTTATTATCAGACACTAGTGACAAACCACGTAGTATTGTTGAATGTGACAATGTGGATTTGATATGCAATGATTTGAACTCGAGTGAAAAAAGTTCCGTTACTGAGGAATCGGAGAGTGACAATGGCTCAGTTATATCTAGTTCCGAAATCCAGTCTGACTCAGACTTGTCTAGCACTCACCAAGAAACTCCTGAATCTGAATTTACAAAGGAAGAGCTTGAGCAGTTAGCTAGATATACAACAGGTTGTCCACTGATTCGGTATGATTGTCCACCAGCTGAATGCCCACAATGTCAGTCAGATTTGTACCAAATGCAGTACTATTGTAACACGCTTGGATCTGAAGAGAGCACTAAGTCAAGTGATGGTAGCGAAACAAAGACTTCACAAATTACAATATCTGAGCAGGATCAAGTTGAGAGCAGTTCCGAAATTACTCACTTGAATACTCCAGAGTTTCATGGCAACTCTACCGAAAGTGCCGTAATATCTCGTAAGCGAAATCCACCAAATGACCATTCTTCTAACGATAAGAATGCACACACAAAAAAGCAACTTCTTGACATTGATATAGCAAAGAAGGAAAACAAATCTGGTACCTACCTGTATCCTGATAGTGTTTTCATTGATCTCACGGACACTGACGTTACATTTACTGTGTACTATAATCATAATTACCCCTATAGTGACCAAACCAACGATTACTCCTATGCAACTTCTCAGTCTACATATCCATTAATGTCTTTTTCGAGCACAACGATGTCGTACATGGCCATGTCGCCATACTGGTACTGGCCATACCTGTACCCACCTATGTATAACCTGTCATCACCGCTCTATATGCCAGCTGATACCAGTTCTATTCCTAAGACATTGATGATTCCACCCGAAGAGCTTCGTTCTTGTAAGTAGTCTAGAAAAATTACGTAGAGTTGGTTTCAGAAGCTTACTGATACCAGTTCTGTTCATGAGATTATAGTTAGTTTTGTATTTAAGGAAGAGTTTGACATGTAAGAGTTATGACCCTTGTTTTTTTTATGGGATTTTGGGGGGGGCTGACAATGTAAAATATGAGAGAGAGAGAAAAAAATATATTGTTGAAGTTTTATTGGAAAAGTTTTAATACAAACAGATTTGTTTTGTGTGCATGGCAAATGATATCAATGCATTCACTTTTTATTTTTTTCATTCTGTTTTAAAATCAATGGCCAGATTCTCTCTTAAATCATTCTTTTACTATTAATACATTTTTACTATTGACATCCCATGGCACCAGTATTTTATCAACAATTAAAAGTATATGACATGTTTAATGGCTTGTTTGATGATCAGACTAATATTTAACTTTTAATTTAACAACATAATGTATAAAAACAACTATTGTCAGTTCCCTTTTTGTCTGTAATTTCATTTCGATCAGTTTCCATCAGTTTTTCGTTGGGTCTCTCTAACGATTGGGCTTTAGATGGTTCTCTGGATGTGAAGGATGATACCGTATTGATTCTTGTCTCTCTATAAATCTGACAGATTCCGAATACTAACTAATTTTTCATTGTGTAAAATTTTAAATTAAACAACAATTTAGAAATTAATTAATTACAAAGCCATTTGTTGTGTAAATTACATTTGTCTGGTTAACAAATATTGGTAATGAGTTCAGGCTTGTCAGAGAGCTTCGATCTGTGATTTACCATGTTAACAAGTAAAAAATGGGGATTTTTTTCTACTAGTTTGTTTCCATAAAGAAAACCCAGTAAACAAACCTGCCATCAATAAACCATGATTTTAGGAGGTTGTAAATACATATTTGTTTCCTATATGGTAAACAATTTCATTGCTTGTACTAGTATGGTGACATTGAAATGGGTTACTTATTACCGAGCTATCTGCAGAATATTGGTGAAATTGTTGTATACAAATATTGTAAATTTGAACTTAAATACATGTATGCCATTTGGACCCCCAGAAACAGAATTTTCTGTATTGACTTGCTATCTCCAGAATTTAAGTTGAAATTGTTTTCGTACACAAATATTGTAAATTTGAACTTAAATATGCCACCCCCCATAATCAGAATTCTTCTCATCAAACATCTAATGTGCTATCTATAGTACTATGTGTGGCTTGACCCCAGGTTGTCCTTGCTATCTTACAGTTTTGTCATCCAATGGACTATGGCTTAGGGTCAAATATGATACCTTAATCAGATATGTTGACAAATGTACAAATTTTGTACTAATCTTACATAATTATGCATACCACAGAAATATTATACTGATTGGTATCTGTTACATGAACATATACATGTCTTGTACATGTATGTGAGTTTGTTTGAAGTTCGTTTCTTTATTGAGTTGTCAATCCTTAAGTGGGTCACCTAGTCTAACTCATATGTGTTGTCACTTTCACAAGTCAGATAAGATAGGAGCTGTGACCCATGTCCCAGATACATAATGTTACATAATAAAATAATTGGCTGATGTAATCCCATGATGGTTTAATTCAATTTATTTATTTATTCCTACAGGGTTATGTGTGAGACATGCCACACACTTGTTTATATATATTGTCTTTTTTGTCAAGATTAGTGTGTAAACAAGTTTGTCAACAGACAAAGGAAATTTTATAGACTTGAAAATGAAACCAATTATTTGAATTATTGACATAGGGACTTATAACAAAATAAGTAAAAGAGGATAATTATGGTTTTTAATGTCAGTGCCCCCTTTATTATAGATAATTGGGTATAGAGTACTTTAGAATAGAAAGGAAACAATCAAATAGTTTAATCTCTATAATAAAATGTTTACCCTTATAAACAAGGGCATCATTACAAAAAAAAGGAAATAAGTTTTGGGGTTAATTATGTCTCCTCCACTCCTGGGTGTTTTTTATGAGGAAGTTGTGTTGTTTGTGGTTTTTTTATTGTGTTGGGCTTATAACCCCTACACAAACAGAACGAGGAAGTGCTATAATTATGAAAACTTGAGTAATTGGGTTTATATAAAGAAATATATTAGTGTATATACGGAAATAAAGGATTGTTTGTTGCGGAACCTTAGCTCTCTACTACAATTTTTTACTGTCAAAAGAAAAAAGAAAAGAAAAAGCGTCAATAGCTATAGTTCTGTAGCTACTATAGAGTGTGATGAGACAAACTAAGACTGCTGTGTCAAAGGGGTTATGGGTTATGGTGTTTAATGCCACTTTCAACAATATTTCAGTTGCTTGCGCTGTGTTAGAATATAGTACAAATGTATAATGAAATAAAACTGTAGTTGTATGTTATGTACAAAGTGATGGATTTACAATTGGACAAGCATTATGTTTGCATCAAATCAAATTTTGATGTGATGTCACCGCTGTCCTATTATAAACAGGATGGGAAAGGTGTTTTAAGTACTTAATTAAAAACAAATGATAATGCACTTGATTTGTTTAGGTTGAAAACCACTTCCAGTTGATGATTAATTTTTTTTTTTTACTGCCCCCATTGAACACATGCATGGCTAAATGTGTTTAAATTTGAACTGTGCACTGAGTGCATGCACTTGAATAAACTTATAGGAAGTGGATTTGTATAATACGCAGAGTATTTAAAATAATACTGCTTGTAACATGATTAAGCATTAATCACCCTGAACTAGGATAATTGATAGAGGCAAGGTCAATTTTAAAATTTTCATCATTATGAGGAAAATGATAGTCTTCTTCTTTCATGTTCTTTGTTCTTTCTTTCCTGTTGATTTTATTATCTCAGTCCCTTTCCTGTTTTCATAGATAACAATACTTGGAAACCATATCAGATTAATTTTTCTGGAAAATTTATTTCATATTTCCTTATGCTTTCATGGAATATTGGGAGTAATTATTATTGATCGAAATAGATCAGAAATAGAAATGGAAAAGGGCGTTTTGTGATATTTTCCTTGTATGAGTATAATTGTCTCCTTAGAAGGTGTGTTATTCTTACTGATGGCAGTACCCAGTACCATTGTTGAATGATCTTTAAAGGGATGGGTCGAAATAAACCCCATGATGAATGGATGTCATAGCAGGGGTACTTTTGTGGGTATAATATTTCATGATTTGATGGGCACAATACATTTGGACCAACTCATAAGCATGGCCATGGTATCAGTTGTCCATTTGAAATGTTTTTGGAAGTAAAATTTTGACATATCATAAAAAGCTTGACATAAAAAGATATACCCTATGAATATTAAGATTTGTACAGAAATACATGTAGTTTAAATACAGTTTAATGTCCAGGAAGCAAAAAATACACTTCAGATGGCTGCCTTGATCGTGATGACTTCTGATGTGATCCCACTGCACATGTTTTGAAGTGGAATAAAGATCATCCATGTTTGTAAAATTGACCTTATATATTCGATATTTTCTTCTTTCACATAGCATCATGTGAACATTATCAATGATAAACTATCTTTTTGACAGTAACTAGTAAATTCTCCTATCACTTGCTCACAGTCGGCTTTCGTTCATGATGCTTTTTTGAGAACGGTTTGATTCCAACTTAAGCAAACATTAGAATGTAGCAGCAATGTATAATTAATTGGCTGTGACCGCTTGGTATTAATGCCAGTATTATCAACCAAATATGTAACTTGTAGGACGTTTTGTTGAAGTAGAACAGTTTTTTTTTTTATTACATTTAGATCACTTATTAAAACATCGTCAGGGGCGGATCCAGGGGGGGGGGCACCCGGCGCGCACCCCCCTAAAATTGGAAAAAATATGATTGATTTTTTTTTTGCGTAAAATCGTGTATCTTAAAAAAAAGCAGGAAACTGCACCAGTAAACTAACTCAATGAAGTTTAATTTTGATATTGCACTGATATAAGATTACAAGATACAAGAAATTAAATTCAAGTTGAGGACAACTTGAGATAAACACGCATATAAAGTGAAAGAGTTCACGTTTACACAAAGTATAAATCTATATAGAGACTAGAGAGAATTAAAAGTTTACAAAAACAAAATTAAACACTACAGGATAGTATAACAAACAAGAGTGTAACAATGAAACATTAGAAGGTGACTGAGCTAGAAGTCATTACTTCTATTTACTGACCAGCTTCAACAAGTGGAAGGTTATCATGTCATTTATTATAGTTTTGACGATCATAATATTGAAGAAATTACTACAATTTTGTAGCTGTTTTATTATGCATGACCCATTTAAAAGGTATTACAACTTTACATATACTATACAGTGTTGTCTATTATTAGGTAAACAACAAAAATCAAAGTAATATTTATATTTAACATGTGATCGTTTTAGAGTATGAATCATAGATTTTTCTAATATAGTATGTAGTAAGAAACACATGGTAAGTGCCACATCATTGTTTATTTACAAACTAGTAAGTAGCATGTGGTCATTTCTGGTTGGTTAAATATACAACAGGTGTGAATATAACTTTGTTAGCATATATATTTCATAAAATCGATGTATAACACCAGAAATAGTAGTATATTGACTTTTTTTCTACTACTCCTATAAAGTTTTAATTCACACTTTCTTGTTGTGTTTATATGACCACAAAGCTATCGTAGTTGTATGTATTGGTCTGTAGTTGTCGATGTCTGTCTGTCTGTAGACGCAATGGTTTCTGTGCAAGAACGTTTGTTCTGTTTGACGAATTGTTCTGAAATTTAAACACAATGATCCTTGTCCCAGAATAAAAGTTGTGATTAATTTTAAGGAATTTACCCCTAGTCCTAAACAAGAGGTTCTAAGGTGCTAAAAGGGACATTTTTGTATGTAGATTGTTTATTTTCCTACTAAAGTCCTCCATATGTAGTATGTCAACTTATTTTACCAGTGTTCGACGTTAAGCCCGCGTCTAGTAAAAATTATATCGGTCTAGTTGTATGGTGTTGCTGGTGGCCCGATTGGTCTAGTGAATTTGAAAGTAACCAAGTGTAGCTAAATACCTTCTCTGAATGATTCGACGAAAATTTTGACTCGTTAATGTGATAATTTTCTTTTAAATTTTTTTTTTAGGATTTAAAACTAAAAACATATTGGAACCAATTGAATATTTTCATTTACTCTTAG